>PEDP01000814.1:0-17252 GCA_002918395.1 Erysiphe pulchra | reverse complement strand
TCTTTTTCATTTCTTATTTAATTTATGTACATAATATTACCACTAGGTAACATATCTGGTGTGAACGAGCGGGATACGCCTTCGGCGAAATCTCTGCCGCTCCGCCGGTCCCGTGCCAAAAGGCGCTAGGCTAGAGCCTGGGACTTGAAAATAATCAATCAATCAATCAATCAATCAATTAACTTTCTGACAAAATACATCTCCAAGTGACACGTGACATATCGATTAACATGAATCAAGATTCCCTGCTCTATTTTAACAAAATTCTCAAACATGTTGATAAAAAAAAGCATTGCCTTCAATTACAGGTCCTCTCTTTCGTACTGTAGTATTTATTATACCTCTTACCGCGATGGTCGACTATTCCACAGGCGCCGTTCAGTGTGGGCTTCTTCGTATTCTCCAATGAAGTCGTTTGAAAGTCCTTGGTTACCTTGGCAACGAATTAACCCTGCTTCTGAGGGAGCTATATTTCCAGTCCATCTTCTCATTTTCTTCTTCCTTCCCACTTAGCTTTACAAAGAATAAGCGATAACCAGATACCATGAGATATCTATTATTTCATTCCTATTAAAATTCTAGACCTGTTTCAAAATCGGGAAGAAGTCTTTTTATTTTTCACGCGTTTCTGGAAATAATTAATATTATTGTTTGACGTATCATTAATAGTGATTGTATGTTGTTCACTCTACAGGATTAATGTCACATTGTAAAGCGACTTTTCCTGTAGTGACTTCTCGATTTGAAACAGAGATATCATAAGTTACACTCAGTATCCTCACAGAGCGGTTTGACTGATGGACATTTTCAGTGTGTTAAATAGAGATGTTCAAGAACAGACAATCATTACTAACTACCGATTAAGTAGACATTTTGATCGTTTGCCCTAGCGTTTTATTCTTAATTAAATATTAGTAATGCAATATTCATAAATGCTGCATAAACCAATCATTATGACGTATGCACTAGTGTGGCTGTGTCTAATTGGATAAGCCCTGTACAAAAGACTCAACGCACCGACCGGTGCTGGTTCGCAGTCAAAAGGATGCCGACCCTGAAGATCACCGAATGATCTACCTTATGCCAGTGGGGTTTTAGCGAGCCAATTAAGCCTAATTAGGCGTGATTCTTCCTCATTGAAGTTAGCCGTTATTTATTTGTGCAAATTACTGATACTAAACCTAATCGGTAAGATGAGTTGCTGCATAAAATTTGTGCATTTCTGCGCTTTTTATCTTTCAGTAGCAACTATAAATAACAAATAATTACATCTACGCCGTTTCGTCGTGAACTTGGATGAGAATTACAATTCAACGAAAGGTCTCAATATTTTGTATGGCCCCCATCTATATCTATTACAGCCTTGTGCCTTGTTGGCATACTATCGATAAGTCTTACAAGATCTTCAGGAGACACGGAATCCCATGCCTCCTTTATGATCGATCGAAGACTATCTTGAGTACGCTGTCTTCCACTGCCCAGATTCAGATAACGCTAGATATGGTCCTTTATGCTATCTCAAAAAGCTTTAATCAGGTTAAGATCAGGCAAATTTGGTGGCTTTCTAGCCAAGTTCAATTTAATGAGCCTCTGGCTCATTTATTCTATCATGCTTGCTGTTGCGTGAGCAGAAGCATTATCCAGCATTACGGAGAGCTAAATTCTCATCTAGACCATGCCATCGATAAGTGAAACTGATTTTTCGCAATATTTTTGGGAGTCGACATACTTCTATTCCTCCTGCCAACATAAACAGGGGCCTTTTTCTTAGCCTGCGAAACAATCCCAGAACATCCAGCCAACCCTATTTTTCATTTTTTTCTCCAACACAATTGTAATCTTGGGAAATATAGCTCACCTTTTTAGCACAAGAAATTCCTTCCTTTTTAAAAAGGAATATTCAAATACTTCTTGTTACCCAGTCTCTAGAATGTACCCTATCTTTGACCCAACCTTCATCTGTCCATAAAATTGCCATCAAGTGTTCAAATGTCCAATTAAGATGAAGCTTCGTCCCATTCTCGGCGTGTCGTCACAATTTTTGAAATGCTAGAGGCTTTGAATGAGCTAGATGTTGTCAATATCCTCTTTTTCTAAGTCCTTTTTATATTACTCGTTCGCAGACAGCGAGTTCTTGAAATGTTTTGCGGTGGTTTTTAGGGGAAGACTCTACAAAAGATGTAATCTGATTAGCATTATCTGTTTTTAGGGTCAAGAAGGGTCCTTTCCTCTAATTGGGGGAGACAGTTCCGCGGCGCAGTGAATAACTAACAACTAACTTGTCTCCGAGAAATTCCAAGCTGCGCGGCAATTTGCATCTGATTTTCATCAGCTTCATGGAGCTCATGAATCTGAAAATATTCTTTAATTTTCATTCGTTGATACTTAATTCTTCGACTTACTGAAATGATTTGTTCTCTGGTTAATGGTTTGAGTCGAGGTGTAAGTGAAAGGGGTGGTTTTGCATAAAATTGAAGATGACGATAATACAAGTTCTGCCCTTAGTCTGGGCCTTGAAATACAGGGCAAGATCTTTGTCCCCTATCGAGTAAGGCGCTAGTAGGGATCTAACCACTGAATATGCGGTCCACTTACCCTATGGCTACGGTAGGAAATGTAGGTGGAGCCCCTAGTAGGGGTATAATCGAGAAACTCTAAGCCTAATAAAGCATGATCTGCCACTAAATAGAGTTTATCCCCCGTATTTATGAAATTTTTTGGCAAAAAATGTATGGTGAATTCACCCGACAGAGAAAATGTAGGTGGGTCGATTCTTCTCAACTAAGCCTAATTTATATATGATTTACTGCATAAATATTTATGCGATCATAAGATTTACAGCAGACAATAACCTCAGTCCTCAATACTGCGACGATGATTTGTGAAATCGATGAAAAATCAACTGTGCATATTTTGATCTCATTATCCAGATGTCAACTTTGCTAGCTCGATGCTAGCAGGGTCATATCCCTGAAGCGAGAGTTGTCTCCACTTTTACCCACCTACAATTTCAACCGTGGCCAGAGGGTGGTAAAGTAATGAGACTTATCACCGTGTCATGAAGTTACAATCTCTTACTAGATACTTTAGTATATGAAATAAGTTATGGTTGTTGGAAGGGGTATGTCAAATAACTGTTTCCAAGACTCATTTCAGAAGCAGTAGGGACACTAGGAGAAAGCACAATGACTCGAGAGAAGGAGAAACCCTGTGTCAAGAGGAAAAGATACCAGGTTTTTCCTAAGAAAATCTAGACTGTATGTTGAGTGGTCGAAGATATAACATATAGTGAGAAGGAAGAGAAGTAGAAGTGTATCATGTACGCAGTTACATAGTCTTTATGATCGGTAGGAGGATCAAAGAAGCCAATCTCTAGCCCAGTAGTGAGTGTCATATTATTATTTACCGTTATATCGTCAACAAGTAATGTTTATCTCACGCGTTTCTGGAAATAATTAACTTTTCTCACCCGCTTAACCCCACCGCAAACTACCTACCCATTGTGGCTGGCCATATCTCATATCTGGGGCTAAGATCGAACCGAGCCGTACAGTGAGTGAGTGAATATGTCATGTATCTTGGGGAGATTGATGATGAGCAGTAAAGCGGAAACAGGGACTATTTAAGGGCCCGCTAACTAAACCTTATATTTTGTGATCAACGCTCAAATAGAGTTTGACCAGGGATAATATTTTTTAATGAAGCTTGAATTATACTTTCATAAAACTATCTATCAATCAATCGTCATACATAAAATACGAGTCAATTACTAATCAAATTCTATTAAAACGCTAACAGTCAATCTTCTGTTGGCCCACCGTCCGTCGTTCGCTTCAATGAGTTTTGTGAGCTCTTGAACAATCACAGAACCACAGTTAGATGACGCTCATATCCTCGAAGTTCCAATTCGGACTCCAGCTTGTTTAAGTGGTACATTTTTGCGACGAGGTGAACACCCAGCCTGTCTTCACTGCTTGCGCGTTTTGATCCAAATAAAATAATCAGTTTAGAAAGTAGATATTTGATAATTATCTTGCGTGTCTCCATTTAATTATTAAGCCACAGGTGTAGTAACAAACATCCCTGGAGCGAGGCGTTGCCCGCTGTAGTTCTTAGTTCTTCCGTTCCGTCCCCCTAATAGACCTTCGGCAGAGAGGAAGAGGAGCGGCTGGTTTCGCCGACATCCTAAATTCTAAATCTCGAGTCGTAATACACGAACACCCCCCCTTCCTTGTACTTAGGTTGAGTGAGTGCTGAAGTTGCCTTACCTTCCACTACCACCCCTGCCGGTTTTTCTAATCAGTTTATTATCCATCACCTCTGCGATCTTTCTATTAATGACCTTTGGGATACCGTTTTTTGAACATCTACTGAACTAAAAATTATTTATTTTATACCATGAGGCGATCTATGCAATTAGCTTGATGTGGAAGGGTGTTTCTGCCGTCGATAGTTGCTGCAACCAAAAACAAAAACAGAAAGTGGTTACTACTTAATAAAATATTGAATGATTTTCTTGCCTACAGGCCGGAAGCATTTATGCTTGAGATGGTATAGTATGCTCCTCCTCTATTTGCCTACCTCACGGTCCCTGCCCATCAGTATTTTCCCTTCATTCGAGTTTATACTTTGAGGGGCCGTTAACTCATTTTTTTTTTTCCTCTCTAGAAATCCAAATAAAAGCCATTTACGGGTTTGAAGCCGTCAGAAAATTCTAAATTCCTCAAAAAACCAAACCATTGGATGCGGAGCTCCTTTCCATGAAATTGTCCAGCCAGGCGTTACAGAACTGGGTATACCTAGAGTGTTGCAATTTTCTTTTGAGCCTCCTCTTATCCCCCCCAGCCTCTGTTTGATCAGTACCTCAGGAAAAATTCGAAGTCGTAAAAAGATGCCAGAAAAGTCTTAGTAAAGATTAGTTCTTTTTTTAAGTAAAATTAAATGTCGCATTCAATTTTGAATCATTTTCTCGATTTTTTAGCAAGTGGAAATGTTGAAAAATAGTATTTACAGATTTACAGGCCTATACAACTATTGATGTCATATTTGAAAAATACTTTATTTTTTCAACCAGCTCTTACTCCCCAGATACCCCCTTTTTCGCTGGAAGAAAATATTCAAATTTCAGATTTGACAAATTAATAATTATTGAATTAATCTACAGATTAACGAAGGCAGTGTTGGGTTTCAAAGTTAGTGATGATCAAATTCTGGTGTTTTTAGCGGGTCTATTGATTATTCAGCGCCGCGGGAAGATCAAAATTCACACACAAAAATGCAATGCTCGACACAAATTTGAGTGAAAATGAAGACGAAGGTCTGAACGAGCCCGTTTTGTTGTAGCAGGAGATGTGATCTAAAGGACTAGATTATACAAGGTTTTTAGAAAGAATAAGGGGATTAAAGAACTTTTTATAAACCTCATTCATCATGTACATAGAATAGAGATCACGCACTTCTTAGTTTTACCAAATTTATCATTTTCTTGAAGTCTTTATTCTGAGTTGTTGAATAAAGCCCACTGCAAATATAAGGTGAAACCCATGTAGATAACTTATTTATCTACAGCAACCACTCACCACTCATTACAATAAATTAAATTGATATGAGAGCTATGCCATAGAAGAATTAAAGAGCGGTTTGGTAGGGTAATGGTATAGATAGAGTGACAGCTACATTCAGAGAAGCTGTTCTTTTTGGGTCCTGGGTGAATTTTAGCGTATTTGCGAAACCCGCTTCACTGGAGGTCTAGAATCTAAAAATCGGGCGGAGCGGAAGAACTACGGTCCGACCTTAGCCCAAGATTAGATTATGCAGAAAAAGGATGCTCCATAGGAGCATCTACGTCATATAGATCGAATCTGTGTAGTTTTGTTCAAAAGATAGATAGATGCCTTCTACATCCTCCCAATTTCTACTCTCTTGTGACTTACTCTGATAAACTTTTCCGCATTTCATATTTCATATTTCAGCATTCAACGCGTCAATTTGCACTTGTCTGTGCTAGATTTTTCTATCTGATGACCGTCCTCCAAGATTTATCAGTCGATAAGTAGTACAGAGAAAGCCCATCGAACTTGCCTAACTTATTATACTGAGCGCATATTTTATGTAACTAACATGACACTCCAGATAACAAATGGAAAATTGATAGGGTTTTTTGGACAAGAGCACCCCAGCATCACTATGGTGAAATTTACGTTCACAAAAAAACTCCGTTTAGATTGATCCAGCTGTAAGAAGATGTAATAGTTGAGCTAGAACAGTAGTGGACCAATGTTCATGTTCAAATCAAATTAGTCGAATGAGATTCAAGATCTGGAATGAAATGGATGGCCCAATCATAACTCATTACACATTTTGTACCGACAAGATGATGTCTACAATTCGGGTAGCTTTCTCTGCAGAATTCCAAATCATTATGATCCGGATTTTTGGTCAGCATCACAAAACATTGGGAACTTCTCGTTTCAGATTGCACCAATGAAAACAGAAAGGAATCGAGCTTTGCTTGCAACGAACTATACTATGGGACATTAAATATGACGTTGGCCCCTCGGTCTTCTACCGAAAGATTTTATTCTACACTGTAATCTATACTTGCACTTATAGTTAGCTGCTGGAGTTTGGCCAATACTTAGTCATGGTAGAGAATTTATCACCCAAAAAACAAACGACTGGGTATTGTAAATAGTGCAGATGACAGGTGGCTAGTTGTCCTCATCAATATTAAATATGTCAAGACGCCGAAGCTTAGTGGCACATCCTTAAAACAGGAACTCGTTTGTTTTGTTGTTGTTGTTGTCGTTGTTATTGCAAGAAATTTACCCGTTGTTGTGTTAGATTTTTACTACTTCTGTCGGCTCAAGAAGAGTTCTGATAAAGTTGATAATGCTTGTGCCTGGGTGCGATCATATCTGAGTCATTAAAGGAACAGGAGTGATTCTATTCTCCAACAAAAAGCTGCGAGATATCTGAAACTAGAGTGCGATTTTGGTTCTGGATGGATTGTGAGTAAGTTATAGTCTCGTATTGGTGCGAGCGAAACTGATCATATACTACTACAATTAAGAACATCAGCTGAGTCAGGAAAGTTTAACCAAAAATGTAGGGATGAGATCTGCAGAAGGAAAAAATTGAAAACAATAGCCGAATAATGTTCATGCATGTCAACGCTAACTATTTGAGAGGCGCAGCAATGGTTCGTTCGCTTGCGAAAATACAGTTAGAGCTCGGTGAAATATCATCACAATATCATCTCGCATAAATTTGCTTTGCACATCTGGTTAAATTGACTCCACACCGATATATCATGTCAACTCTCATGTGGAGAAGATTAGAGAAAATTTCAAAGTGTTTTATTTGTTGTTGCCATCATGCCAGACAAAAATTAGTTTGAGAGTATATCATTGAGCGTTTCTAAGATAGCAGGAGTACATTAATTGTCCCATTGGCCGTTGTCCAGAGAACTGAGAACTACTAATCCCGGTAACTCGTTAATCCTTGCTGCCGTCTTCAAATAATCCTTCTCTGTACAAATCTCCTATAGCGATCTTCGCCTCAATTTCCACCGAAGGAACTTTGCTGAAGAAGAGAATTGATTGTCTCGATATCTCGCATATTGTTTGTGTATTGATAATTTCCATGTGGCGTTTGTATTCGAGGCAACATCTGTGACTGCATATACTTATTTTGCAGAACATTTGGTGCAAAACAATAGCCTTGTGACACTATTATCAACAGCATGGAATGACTGCAAAGAACACCTTTTGTCTGTTACTACACTGAGGGGCCAATTCAATTTCTGTATTCAATTATTACATGTAAAGTTTCGACATAGTGCCGACTAAAATTTAATTTCAAGATACTCTGTAAGCATAAGTCTTTGTTTATTTAGGGCAACTTTAGCTTGAGCAAATGGCTCCAAGAAATAGGAATATTAAACGTCATGAGCAATCTGTACGCCTCTACACATGTCTCCAGACTTTTAAACCTCTCTAAAATTGCCCTCACAGGTAGTTTGTCTGATTTTTACTAACTTTCTGTTGAATACAGGAAAATGGAATTGCCTATTCGCAACGAGAAAAGCAACCCTCATGATCAAGACAACTATCGCAATCAAAGGCGACGATATCCACCAAACCAAGAATCCGGAAACTTATCCAACTCAGGGATCTCACATCAACGTGAAAATTCACTCAACTCCTCATCGTACACTAATGGATTTAATTCGATGACAGATCTCATATCATCCGAGCCAATGCCTCCCACCTCGCAGCCAGGAGCATCCAGCCAAGATATTGGCCGTAAAAGAAGCCTCATTAAACCCGAACGAAGTCGCATAGATCAAAACCACCCTAACTATCACTATCGTCAACATGCTATAAACATGAATGTTTTACCATCATCTACTGGGAACGATCCAATACTAGAAGATTTAACATCGAAGACTGTTGTTACTGAAACCTCAGCTAAAGGAAGCTCTATTGATTTTGGCTACGAACAAAATCTACCTTTAAGGAAAAAATACCGCGAGAATGGGGCTGTACCAAATGATTATGTAGCAAGAGAGAAATTAGGAGATCCGGTGAAAAGTCGAATGAAGCAATCTGGCAAAGTAAAAATGACCAAGGAAGAAAGAGAGCTACAGAGACAACTTAATACTGTGAGTCCACCTAGTTTATGGAATATTTATTGCGCTGCTATCACCTTTTGGTGTCCCGACTTTGTATTGAAGCTTCTCGGTAAGCCAGCCAAAGCTGAACAGAGAGCATGGAGGGAAAAAATGGGCCTTATTAGTATTATATTACTTATCATGGCATTTGTTGGATTCCTAACTTTTGGCTTTACCCAAACTGTTTGTAAGAATCCTGCTGTTAGATTACGTGTCAATCATATTGATAATGGATTCATGATATTTCATGGAAGAGCTTATGATCTCTCCTCATCAAAGCATCCTGCAGCTAAAGGGATTCCAGATGGTTCCAATGTACTTTTTGATCTACCCGAGAAGCACGGTGGTCAAGACGGTAGTTTTCTATTTCAGAATGTTAATGGAAAGTGCAAAAACTTAATAAAAAGAACTGAGGGATCTAACATTCCAACAAATGATGCCAATGACCTGGCTTGGTACTTTCCATGCAAAACATTTAATCAGGATGGATCAAGTCAAGTTAATAACACTAATCCTGAATACTTGGGATATGCATGTCATACCAGTGGTAACGCTCGAGACGCCTTTTACAACTTGAAGAGTGCAGGTGACGTTTACTTTACATGGGATGATATCAAAAATGTATCCCGGAATCTCATAGTTTATTCTGGAAATGTTCTTGATCTTGATCTTTTAAAATGGATTGACACTTCACAGGTCACGGTGCCGGCACAATTCACGGAACTTAGCGAGCGAGGGAGCGTATTTAATGTAGCTGTGCATGGTCGAGACATTACTCATTCCTTTCAATCCAAGTCGGAAAAAAGAATCGCCCAATGTTTTGAGCAAATAATCAAGGTTGGCTCTGTTGATACTGAGAGTGTTGGTTGTATTGCTTCAAAAGTAGTCCTCTATGTATCTTTGGTTTTCATTTTATCCATAGTTTTATCTAAATTTGTTCTTGCGCTATTATTTCAATGGTTCATTAGTCGTAAATTTTCAGCCTCAAAAACTTCACAATCATCGAATCCAAAAAAAAGAAATCGCCAGATTGAAGAATGGAGCGATGATATTTTTCGTGCCCCTCAAAGGATTCCAGGTGATATTGCAAGTACAGCTTTGGGGTCTGAGCGACTAAGTAAAAGAGGGAGTACGTTTCTTCCAACAACGTCCCGCTTTACAAGTCCATACACTGGTGATAGAACCTCTAAAGTAGGGCGGACTCAGCCAACAACTATGGCTAGTCAAACGCCTTTTGCTACACCTGTTCCTCCTAATATGTTGTTGAGACAACTAGATGGCAAGAGCAACAGTTTTTCACGAGACTCTCAAAGATACTCAAATTCTCCTTTTGATTACGATGAACCAGGCTCCGCTGGATTTATTCATGATATTGTCGTTCCGCAACCACCGGCTGACTGGCAGCCATTTGGCTATCCTCTTGCACACTCTATCTGTCTTGTTACTGCTTATTCTGAAGGAGAATTGGGAATTCGTACCACTCTCGACTCCATAGCAATTACTGATTATCCCAATAGTCATAAAATAATTCTCGCCATCTGTGATGGCATTATCACTGGGAAAGGAGAATCTCAGTCAACACCTGATGTTATACTTGGCATGATCAAAGATCATGTTATACCGCCTAATCAAGTACCTGCTTTCTCATATGTTGCAGTATCAACAGGATCAAAAAGACACAATATGGCTAAAGTTTATTCTGGATTCTACGATTACGGTCCGAACTCGCCTATTCCTCTCGAAAAACAACAACGCGTGCCAATGATGTGTATAGTCAAATGTGGAACTCCAGACGAAGCAAAAAATAGTAAACCAGGAAATAGAGGGAAACGAGATAGTCAGATCATATTAATGTCTTTTCTACAAAAAGTTATGTTTGACGAACGTATGACAGAACTTGAGTTTGAAATGTTCAATGGATTATGGAAGATAACAGGAATTTCTCCTGATTTCTACGAAATTGTTCTAATGGTTGATGCTGATACGAAAGTATACCCTGATAGCTTAACTCACATGATTTCTGCCATGGTAAAGGACCCTGAAATTATGGGTTTATGTGGGGAGACTAAGATTGCAAACAAAAGAGCGAGTTGGGTATCTATGATTCAGGTGTTTGAGTATTTTATCTCACATCATCTTTCTAAATCTTTTGAATCAGTCTTTGGCGGAGTAACCTGTCTTCCTGGATGCTTTTGTATGTACAGAATTAAGGCACCTAAAGGAGGTCAGAATTACTGGGTACCAATTCTTGCAAATCCTGATGTTGTTGAGCACTACTCGGAGAACGTGGTAGACACTCTACACAAAAAGAACTTGCTATTACTCGGAGAAGATCGATATCTATCTACTCTCATGCTAAGAACTTTTCCCAAACGCAAGCAAGTTTTTGTTCCCCAAGCCGTTTGCAAAACAACTGTGCCTGAAGAATTTTCAGTATTATTGTCTCAACGTCGGCGATGGATTAACTCAACTATTCACAATCTCATGGAACTCGTGTTTGTCCGGGATCTCTGTGGTACATTTTGTTTCAGTATGCAGTTTGTTGTTGCCATTGAACTCATAGGAACATTAGTTCTACCAGCCGCAATTTCTTTCACCTTTTACGTTGGTGAGTATTTATTGCTTCTATAATCATGTTGCGTTATTAACAAATCTAGTAACTATATCAATTATCCACTCGCCACCGCAGATTATTCCGCTCGTTCTTTTGGCATTAATTTTAGGTCTTCCGGCCGTTCTTATTGTTCTCACCGCACATCGCCTGTCGTATGTCATTTGGATGCTAATATATCTCCTTTCTCTTCCTATTTGGAATTTTGTACTTCCAACTTATGCGTTCTGGAAATTTGACGACTTCTCGTGGGGAGAAACTCGTAAAACTGATGGTGAAAAAACCAAAAAAGCTGGAATAGAATACGAAGGCGAATTTGATAGTAGTAAGATTACCATGAAAAGATGGGGCGAATTCGAAAAAGAGCGAAGACTAAGAAATAACGTTGGATACAACCAAGGGTCATTACACAGGGATAGTACATATAACGGTAATAGTAATTGGCCTCAACAAAATGGCGTTTACCCGGATTTATAGACATAACTTCTCATCATCATGTGTTATTGTGATATCAATGGCGAATAGGTGTTTTTGGGTAAGGCAGATATAAAACTAAGGGAGATATGTAGCTTGAGTCGAGCTGATTTATTTTTTTACATTGTTTTATCTGGGTCATTGATGTATATAAATTTTCATTTCTTCTTGTAGAAATACTTTTACTTTTCTTGTTAAATTTATATATGATCTGCTTTGTATACATAAAAACCATCAATAATAATGATGAGGAAAAATCTTCCTTTTTTTCAGACTCTGCAAAATTTAGAGTTGTCCTGACAAAAAAAGAATTCAAAAAGCCGCTTTTTTATTCCTTACTCCTAGGTACTCAAAGATAAAGTCCGTGAAGTAGAGAGAATGAGCTATACCCTCGGGATGAATCAATGAATCTCTATTATTAAGGGCTAATTGAGCTACGGAGTAAGTAAGTATGCTCAGTCTATTTTTGGATAAGTACCAAAAGAGCGCAAGTAGGCTTATACCATTTGCTTAGCCCTCTCAATCATCTACTGCCGGATTTTTGTAGAAGGAAAGCCGTCGCGAGGCGTGTGTTCTAATCCAGTAAGTTCACAAAGTTTTAAGCAAAAAAAGAGAATTTTGAAAATTTTGAAAATTTTTACAACCCAATTTGAACTGCGGTCTGCTGATTTAATAGCCAGGACCCCAAAAAGCAATTGATATTTCTCTTTGCACGTGCTTCCGCGTCTATTTTGTTCACGACTTCGAGAATCATCAAATTCCTTTCTTCCCTCAGTCTCTCAGTTATTACCATCTGTCGCTAAATAAGCGAAATACGTAATTCATGTATCACATGTCGGTCATCAATTGTTGGGATTACGACAGTGATAAATAGAGGTTGTTGAGTAGATGCATGTAGAGGAAAATATATATAGAGGAATATATATAGAGAGATAGATATTAGACAGGGGAAGAAGGGAGGAAGAAAGAAAGAAAGAAAGGAATATGGGAATACAATCATTTACTTACAATTATCTACTTCGTGACGAACCTGCTGACTTCGTGACAGCGATCTAACTGAAATACATCATATATATTTCTTACCAATACTGATCAGTGCACAGATCAGCAACGATACATTTACCGTATTTATTTTCCCTATTATTGACAACCATTCCTTAGATCAAGCTCAATTTTAAATAGACAAAATGGTATCACCTGATACATCTTCGGCTGATGATAAATTGAGAGTTGTGAGAGATAACTTTATACTGGAACAAATAAAGGAATACAAAACAGAAGAATATTCGGCAACAGACCACTCGGGGTTTTTTGGACATTCATTCAAAGATTCGATAAAAAGTGACTTTGAAATTTGCAGTTACAATAATTTAGTTCAACTGTGTAAAGTGCTTCGCGATCATGGTGTATACGTAGATACTGGACGCACAAAACTTGAGGTAACCAAAGCATTAATGGAAGCTGTTTAACAGGAACTCTCTTGGCCTCAAAAACCTGGGTTAGAGATATCAGGCAAACGAAAAGTAGAGTCATTTGCTCCACTTTTTCCCCGGAAAATGCAAACTTCAAGGCTCCATTCACAATCACAAACTCAATCCCAAGAGAAACTTTTTGAAGCAGAATCTAGTAAGCCGGGTCTTTTTAACGTTTTAGACTCATCAAGCAAGCCATTCTCAACGGGAATCACACCTCAAAATAATTGGGTGTTTTCTTGAGCTTTATATGTCGGGATTTAACCACGTAATCACGTGTTTACGTATTTCATATCTTTGCGCTAACGACGCGAAACGAGTAATTGTTTAATTAGATTGTTTTCTTTTGCTGGCAATCAGGGGCTGTGGAACTGATGATATAGATATATATAGCTGGACACCAACTTCCAATAAAGATAATAAGATATAGAAGATAAGCTGTTTAGCAAGGCTACGCTTTTCATTTATATTGATTTTATCATACAAAATCAATTTCAAATTTTACCAACATTATACCTCCGATGAACTAAAATATAGTGGAAAGCCAAATGATAGTATAAAATTTAAGTATCGCATATTCCTTGACAATTTCACAAGAGCATCACTACCAAGGGCCGCATACCGAACGGCAACACCGACAATGTTCACTGAAAGTGCCTTGAAGAAGTATCTTGCAACGTGCCAAGACATAATAACACACGAAGAAGTTTTCAAATCTCTTCAAAAGTACTTTGAAAACGATGAACGTCAACGTAACACGCTTCGCCAATAGAATAATTGCACCCTTCATAGATTCACAAGGAAAAATACCGAAAAGACATTAGCGGAGAATCTGAAACTAATTATAGAGGAGTTAAGCCAATTACTATATTCTCTAGATGACATATATCAAGGTGATAAAATCTTATATAACAAACTAATTGAGGCTTGTAGACAGAACCCAGCCTGTCGATTAGCTTGTTTTCGACCTTCAAATAGTCTTCAAAGGCTCATAAATGACCTTTAGTCTTCAGTAGCTACATTCAAGGACACGGAAAAGCTCCATCAATCCAGTGAGGTCCTCCTAACGGATAGACATTATCACAAATACACCGCAAAACTTAAAAATTCCTATCAATCGCCAAATCAAAACAAAACATATGAAAATAAACCTAATTTAAATTGCAGGTATTACGTTTGTGGTGCCAAAAGATGTTGGTCGTCAAGACACTCGGAATTTGAACGACAACAGTCAAAAGATCGTTTTCTGGCAACTCTCAATAAAAAGGCCAATTAATTTTTAACAGAAGCCGATACAATCCAAAATCTAGACACCGATGATTTAGAGTCCAATATGGAAGCTCTCATTTTTGAAACGACAACCCACCAACATAATGAAGAAAAATCAGATGTAATGAGACAGTAGAGCAATGGATTACATCGTTTGGTGCTATTATAGATGAAGTTGCTTATGTAACACTTACTGAAATTCAAAATAAGGCTACCACACATGCAATTACAAAAGATTGCAATGACGCAATCCAATTTTCTTTTATTCCCTATGATAATTACAACCCATTTACTTTTATCTCCGAGAATCGATACAACGCAAATAAATTCCATGGTATTATGATAGACACAGGAGCTTCAAAATTCTCAACTGCAGGAAATGAGCAGTATTTAGCATTCAACAAAATCATTTCAAATAATTTAAATACTGATACTGCAGGGGCTATCACTGTTCAACTCGGAATTGGAACAACACCGTCCATTGGTTCCATAGTTGTACTGACACCAATTGGACAAATAACTTTCCATGTTGTAAAAGCGAATACTCCTTTCGTCTTATGCTTAAAAGGCATGGACTCCTTAAATGCGTACTTTAATAACTTAACAAATAAATTAATTCAAGGAGATTCACAATACCCAATTGTCCGACTTTTCGGGCACCCATTTATAACTTTACCAAACTTAACAATGGATGCCACTTTTCTGACTTCTACCGAACTACGTCAACTACATAGACGTTTTGGACACCCTTCCGTAAACCGTCTAGTTCGTATACTTTAAAGATCTGACCATAACGAAGGTAGCCAAATTCCCAGAAAAATCCTTGAGGAAATCAATAAATTCTGTCACCATTGTCAAACGCATGGAAAATCCCCAAGTAGGTTCAAATTTACCATGAAAAACGACGTCACATTTAACCATAATATATATGTTGATGTCTTTTATATTGACGGGAAACCTGTTTTACATCTCGTAGACGAAGTAACCAAGTTCCAAGCCGGAAGGTGGCTAAGTAATATGACTGCTGAATCAACGTGGAATGCCATTCGCTAGTGCTGGATAGATTTATATATCAGACCAACTGACATTATTATTCACGACGCAGGCTCCAACTTTACCGCACTTGAATTCCAGAATTCTTCTGCATCTATGGGTATTATAACAAAATGTGCATCAGTAGCATCGCAAAACTCGATCGGACGGGTTAAAAGATACTATTCTCCTCTTCGGCGTGCGTACCACATAATAAGCAAAGAATTCGAAGAAATACAAAACTCAACGGTACAAAAGTTCATGATTTTACAAATGGCGGTGAAAGCCGTGAATGATGCCGTTAGACCCGACGGGCTAGTACCAACACTTCTAGTCTTCGGTGCCTTTCCACGAATAACAGATAGTGACCCACCGTCACCAAGTACTATACAACGAGCCAAAGCTATCGGGAAAGCAATGGAGGAAGTCTCAAAACTTCATGCTCAAAGACAAGTAACTAATGCATTAAACACACGCAATGGTCCACGAACATATGATATGCTTAGTGTACCTACCCATTGGGGGTGATTTCTTAGTTTGGAGACTACACAAAAAGGAATGGTCCGGTCCGTACAAACTCTTAAACATAAATAACGAAACTGTAACAGTACAACTTCCTCATGGGCCCACACAATTCAGATCAACTTCTGTTAAACCTTACAACATAGATACCACAACCACACTAGATAATGAAATAATTGTTGTTGATGATTCAGAAGTAACATTGCCCCGGAGAAATCCAGAACGAAGTAAGCAACTTCCGCTTCGCTTTAGATAGCAAGAAAAAAAATTCAGTCGGCACATTCACCATAGCTACAAATACTACCCTCACCGCCCAATAACCATCAAATTTCATAGATTCTCGTCAAAAAGAGGTAGAAGGTTTATTAGAAAACGGTGTCTTTGAAATCGTGTCCGAACAAGATATTCCTAAAGGGTCACTTATATTCTAAACAAGATTTGTCGATCAAATAAAGCATAATAGCACCCCCGATGTCTACCACAAATCTCGTCTTATTGTCCAAGCCTACAACGATGATGACAAACACAGTATATTAACGCAAGCACCCACTATACAACGTGTATCACTAAGGATATTACTTTGTTGTGCAAAACTTATCACGAATGCCAAAGTTGCACTTCGCGATATCTCACAGGCTTATACTTAGTCAACAACCCAGATTCAGAGAAAAATATTTGTAAAACCTGTTAAAGAGTTACAAGTACCACCTAGAACATTACTCCGAGTTATCCGCCCGCTATATGGAATTCCAGAAGCTCGCACACATTGGTTCAACACCTACCAGAAACATCATATCAAAGAATTAAATATGGAAACATCTATATATGGCTCTTGCCTACTGTTTACAAAAAAATACAGTCACCTCAAATGATAGTTTTGGTGTTGTTGGCCTGCAGACGGACGACACCCTCACGGTGGGAAACGATGGTTTTTTACTTACAGAAAGAGAAGCAATTAACAAGGCAGGTTTTATACACAAGCCATTAGAAATACTAACCCCAGAAAATACTCTTAATTTCCAATGGCAGTGTATTAAGTTTGAACAATGATAATATTATAGTTACACAGAAACATCAGATGAACAATATCAGAAAAATTGATATATCTTTACCATCTAGTTTATTAAAAATTCATTATACGGCCCAACGAGCACGCGGCGCTTATGTTGCAACAGTATCGCAACCTGAAGCTTCATTC
>PEDP01000813.1:0-17246 GCA_002918395.1 Erysiphe pulchra | reverse complement strand
GAGACTTCTCAATCTAGAGAGGGGGGTAGTGTCAGGCCCTCAACACAACCTGATCATAAAGCAAGTAATCCCAGACGTAGCCTTAGGATCCAAAAGTCCCATTAATCACGTGATCATTATTTATTATACTGCGGTCCTTTTCTAACATTCATGTAATCTCGGTTAGACGGTTAGGAAGACGATCATTGATCAAGTATAAGACCATTTCTTCTTAGTTGTAAAACTTTCCTCTTTATCTTAGAATTTTAGTTAGCTGAATGTAACACTACCTCTTCAAGCCTCACAAAGCCATGGGATTTATCTGTGTTCCGTACATTCACGAATTTTTTTCGGCAGTAATTGAAGTAGAGATCGCAGCAAAAGAGATAATTGAGGCCTCAAACATCATTTATGTGACCTTGTTTAGCTAGCTGCCTTGCTTAACTTTCTTGCTTAACTTTCTTGCTTAACATTAAACTTTACTCACGTGAAATTTATGCACGATTGATAATCCAATTCCTCACGAAAATCCTCAAGCTCACAACACGTTCAGATATTTATCGCCACATTTTTATCAATTCATATTTGTGTTTTGGACTAAATTGTGAATAAATTGTGAAAGTTGTCCTAAGTATTATTGAAAAAGCTTTAGTCCCTGTATAGGGCTTCGCTTATCCTTGGAATAGCCGACTGCGCCACAACGGTTAAATATGCAATTTTATATTTTATGCCCGATGTTGCTCTAGTAACGCTTAACGTTGCAAACAAACGCTAGCGCGTCTCATGTCTCATCCAGTTTCGTATTGATTTAGACATCTTTGAAAGGGGAATACGTAAGTAAACTTTTTACTTTTATACGAATGATGATCTAGAGCGAAGGTCAGACTGTGATCCGCTCCACCCCCATTTTAGAGCTCCAGTAGAAATGAGGTTTCGCCAACATGCAAAATTTCTCCAGTAAACAAAAAAATGGGGACCTTAATTGAGCAACCTATTTAGCTGTAGCCTTGACTCATTATTGTGAATTTAAATTGGTGCATTCACTGGCTGATTTCTGATTTGTCTAGTGAAAATTTACGAGTTTTTAGTATAGAGTGGTTGGAAAAAGGTCACTTTGACGATACGGACACATATTTCTACGACCAAAAAACTTTGTAGTTACTAATTTTAACCACAATATTGATAAATGAAGCTATAAAAAAAGAGTTAGACTCATTCATATCTTAATACAACTCGGTTTGAGTCTGTGGCATTTATACTAAGAATTGGGGCATTTATTCTAGAAGCGAGAATCCAATAGTGACTCGAAAACACGAGTCTGTCCCAATCGATCAAGAAATGGCCTCAAGTAAGGGCGGGAATTCACTTTAAATAGAATGCCACAACAGCTTTGTGCCTAATCAATTACATGGAAAATATTTCATGCGTAGCTCTGTGTCGAGTTTAAACCAAAGTGGTGGTGTTGGCTAAATCTTCTTTCTCGTATAGACATATCACTATCGTAGCTCCATCTCTTACTTTTTTTTAAGTTATAAATGATGAGCAAGTAAAAAATTGATTTCAAATTCATTTTATTATATCCAGAACTATCTTCAGAAGAGAAGATGTACAAATTTAAATTCACAATAATGAGTCTTGACTTCAGCTAAATGGTTTGCTCAATTAAGGTCCCCATTTCTTTCTGAACTGGAGAGATTTCGCATATCGGCAAAACCTCATTTCTACTGGAGGCCTAGAAGGGGGCGTCGAGTCACTGAAGGAATGTACTGGTTGTATCAGCACTGTGGTATAAAATAGTACATAGAAGAGCACGGAATAACATGAAATGGAGATTGTCATTCTCCATTGCTTCTGCAGAGTTTTACAATAAACTAATTCCTTCTGGATTTGCTCTATTTTTTGCCAACACCAACTAATCCGGCAACAGGGCGGAATGAATCACAGTCCGACCTTCGCTCTAGATCATCATTCGTATAAAAGTAAAAAGTTTACTTACGTATTCCCCTTTCAAAGATGTCTAAATCAATACGAAACTGGATCAGACATGAGACGCGCTAGTGTTTGTTCGCAACGTTAAATTTTACTACAGCAACATTGGGCAAAAACTTCCGTATTTAAGTATCAAACTGTTGTGGTGCGGTCAGCAATAACAAGGATAAACGCACTGACCAGAGCTGGTTCGCAGTCAAACTGTGCAAGTCCTGAAGATTGCCGATAAATGATCGAACTCTTGATATAGGATCTCAAGGGAAAGTACAAAGATATCACTCTCTCTGAAGCTACCAGCAGCTTGTTTCTGAGAAGGGCATGAAAACCCTAGCCGGAATCTTTCATCTTGTTGGAGATCCCAAACTATCGGAAGATACATAACAGTCTATGATCCATTTGGCAAACCGGTGACTACAACATGAAGCCGTAAATCAAAAGCATCCAGAAAGTTAATTGTTATTAGATAGCAAATCGGTGGTGAAATTATTTTGGCTGCCAAATTAAATTAACTTCCGACTCTTACCGATACCAAAGCGATGGAGTATGAGAAATAATATGTATCTTTTCGGTATCATAAGTTGAAGTTTATCAAGTCCTTAGCGCGATTCGCAGGCAAATGACACTCTACTCATGATTGCGATATTTAAAGTAGGTGGATAAATATGTCAAAATACTTTTTTTGATTGGCTCGCTTGTAGACAAAAATTCATCCATCTACTTTTCAATTTTGTTGCTCATCTTAAATATCGCTATCAAGAATATATTGGGTATTATTTTGCCTGCGAATCGCGCTATGGACTTGATAAATTTCACCGTAAAGATACATCTTTTTTCTCCTACTTCATCATTTTGGTATCGTCGAGCGTCGGAACTAAATTTAATTTGGTAGTCAAAATAATTTCATCGCAGATATGTTCGCAAATAACGATTAGCTTTTTAAATACTTGATTTACAACTTCAAGTTTTAGTCGCCGGTTTACCAAATGAATCGTAGACTAGTATGTACCTTCCATTGGGTTTTGAAGCCTTAATATCGAAAATTATTCAAGTTTTCAAACTGCGCAACCCTCAGAAGGGGACGCTAATTGTACAACTGTAGGTCTGAAACATCTCATTTAGAAGGATTGATAGTGGCAAATGGGTTTGTTTAAACTACACGAGCAAAATATTTTGTATTGTATGGAGGACATCTTGATGTGGTTCAAATCAAAGGATTTTATTGTAAACTGAGCATAAAGATACTTACTTATTATTGCTTTTCGCGGGGTCGGCCATTTCAAAGTATGATGTTTGTTGTCCTAGGCAACGCCGGATGATCTAAGATATTTTCAGCCAATCAGAAAATAGCATTTTGATAGGGGTAGTTAAAGTATAATGTAATGCAATATGCAATATGTAATGCAATGCATATTTACATACATAAGTTCGGGCCTAGAGAGCCTACGCAATAATACGTTTACTATGCATCAAATAGAGATTAGGTTTTGTTCTGTTTTTGGATTATTCTGTATAAAATTATATGTAAAATGCTGGATGAAGTAGAAATCTGAGAAAAGGAAAAAAATGATCGAAATTTTGGGAAGCGGGGTGAGGAGAAAACAACGATAAATGCAAATCCTAGTTTTCTACGATAAGATGCGTCTGATTTTTGTATTACATTACTTGAAGGTTAGATAACTACAAGTAAAATTCAAACAGTAAAAGAAACCATAAAGTTTCATCTCACTGTACGGTTGCTTGCCTGAAACTCTGTAACAATCAATCGACAGCCTAAACAACGTAAAAGTACATCTTTACTACATGATATCACGTATTTACTTTAGCTCAGCTTCGTCTCTTACAATCATAAATGAACATCTTTACTGCTATCCTTTCATATTAAATATCCTTTCTTGATACTAAACATGTTGGTTATTTACAGAATTACTTCGAGGACATTTTTGTCGAGACTTGACATTTAATTTTTCGGAGACTTCTAAAGAGTTTTAAAATCTGTTTGCGGGGAACCGTAAAGCGTGTAAACATCCAAAAGTTTAATTTTTAGCAAAGCAATTGAGATCCCTCGGTTTCTAATTCCTATAGTTTAATTTCCTCCAAGATTCCCAGGAGGTCAGTGTTTCTCGTATCTGAAAGTTTGATGTAACAAATAATCTGTAATCGCCTGCACTTTGTAAATATATAGTAGAAATACGAGGGAGACACTACATAGTGTGGTAATAAATCAAATTTATAAATATCTACAAACCGTTGTTTATTGGTATAACGGTGGAGTCTCAGATCTAATGTATAACTTACCCTTTTGTTATTAGTTATTTCATCAAACTTCCTTATCGCAGGAAAGAGATGTCTGGGTCAAGTTTTAGTGATACAAAGTTTCTTGCCATTACTTACATTAACATTTCAAAACACCTCATAACTTCTGACCTCACCTTGAGCACAAAGTAATGGAAGATTACCTCTCAAAATAAGACATTTGACAAGACATAATGTTGTGTCGCTTGTCATTTGGCTATTCATATATTGTATGGAGCCCGCCGCCTTCCGAGATCAAGTCAAGGGCAAATTTATGTCATACACGAGCTCCGTCAGATTTTATAATTTTTCCGACCCCTTAAACTATATAACGTAGTTACAGAAGTCTTTTGTTATTCCATAACTAGTATGAGCAGCTAAAATCAGTCAGTCCCAATAGGGGGAGTTAGACTTACATTTTATTTCTATCCGGTTTTTGATAGGAATAATTCAGCAAAGACCAAACCAAAACCACACCAAAATCGTCTAATTTACGCCTTGTCTGGACTCTTATCGCTATACTATTATCAATTTTTTATCAATTTTTTATCTGAAATTTAGAAAATTATCGCTTTCATTTTTGTACTACCTAGTCAATTTTTTATGTGGTTGAAAATTTGAGAAACGGTGTTTTTATGCCTTCAAACTTTTCAGTGTAAAATTAAAAAACACCTCTTTTAATTCATCCTGAGATAACTCGTCGGCTGCTCTCTTTTCACTGGAAAAATTCAGTTCAATTGAGATTTGATACTTCATTCTTTCTTCAAATCTGATATATTATTATGGTCTAGCGATCGTGTTGTTGGGCTTTATAGTAGAGTTTTGCTATTTTTGGTATGGTTTTTGCTGAGTAATTTCAATCTAAATTTCTATGTCCCAAAAAACTAGATGGAAATAAAATGAACGTCTGACCATCCTGCATTAAATATACCGACTGATCCAATTTTAATTTGTGGAGGGGGAACACAAATTGTACATCCGAGAAAATGATTTGCTTTTTTTTTCCACCTTTTTCTGTATTCAGAAAGCAAGTCTATGGAATATTTTTGATCGCCAATTGGTGCTCTGATTTCTTTTGATCCATATTACCCGAAGTTCAAACTCTAATTGCATGTTGGCTAACATGATTCCTCAGTGTATGATGTATGCCGTCGAATCATCCTAAGATGGGACACACGATGAGCGGCTTTGCTGCACTCATACATGAGATTAGTGATTACGCCCAAGGGAAGCAAGCTGCTATGTCGGCAGATTTATAGCTTAGTACAGTAAATAAAGTTAATTCCACACAAATCCAAGATATATTTCTCCATTGTTATTTCACTAAAATATTCGCGACGTGTTGACTGAAGAATATTCTAATGCGCTACTTCTATAGTTTGGTCCCGAACTGTTTCTATAGAAAGCGTGTTAAATAAGGTATTTGACGAGATTGACAAGTTATGAAAGCCCTTTTCTGACAGCACAAAGACAAGAAGATTTGAGAGTGAATCTAAATATTTTAAATTATTCATGGAGAGAGCAAAAGGTCTTTTTTTAAAACGTCCTTGTGGAGTCTAAGACTATCAAGGACAAGAGATGATAGATGATGGCTCCGTTATTTAGGTAGATTGGACACTCACACTCAAACAGCATTTGCGAAAACCACTACGAGAAATGAAGTCACCTCCTGTATTTTCCCTTCCATGAGTATCCACTAGAGAAAATTCTCAAAAAACCTTTGGTTGTTCAAGTGTACCTCCAACGTGTACATTTCGTTTCCTAAGAAAGGTAGGGTCTGGGATCTGCTGGATTCGAACCATTGGTCTTCCGTCTCAAGTAGGTAGGTGTTAAGGCTAACCAAACTCTAATTAAAGGCCAGCCCGAATGGCATATCACTACAACATTCGACCCAGCAAAAAGTCTTGGAATGGGAGAAAAATAGATTTATTTTGAAGTCTCTTCAAGCAGCTAACGACTGCATACATACAATCCTGCGCAATACATAGCTGATGTCATGTTGACGGGAAATAGTGGAGTGTAGATGTTTCTGATCTACGTCTATGGGGGACCCTGAAGCGAAGTAAACTGTAAAGCGGAAGATTTAAAGTTGGCCCTGGTGATTGATTGAACTTTAACAGTAGCAAAATGTCTCAATAAGGATCATACATGATATCCTTGTAGTGGACCGACCCTTGTCAATATGCATGCATAATGACCAGTCAGTATGCGGTAAATGCTCCATCGTAACTTTCGTTTATCTTTGACAAAAGCCGACATAGCAACTTGCTTCCCTTGGGCGTAATCACTAATCTCATGTATGAGTGCAACAAAGCCGCTCATCGTGTGTCCCATCTTAGGATGATTCGACGGCATACATCATACACTGAGGAATGAAGCATTAAATAGTGGCTGTGAAGTTTTCTATCCTTGAGAATTTTTCAATTGAATGTGCTACGGCAGTCCAAGTCTCCCGGCGTTGAATGAAAGTTCTTTTTGTTTTGGCTCTCTTCCCTGAACAAAATGCCTCGGCTCGGCAGTCTGTCGGATAGAATATGGATCAAAAAAGAGTTTATGGCTTGGGCGTCTCTGTTATTGGTGGTTTGTTCACACAATTGAACATTGACTGACTGACTTTGAGATCTCTATCTCGCTATCGCTAATATGTGCCAAAAATGTTGGACTTTACCCCGTTTCATGTTAGTTAATCACTCACGTACCTTTATATCGTGAGCCCAACTGAGCTCAACTCCACCAGGAGGAGTAGGCGAAAGTTGGAGAAGATGATCATCTTTTCACCCGGTCTGTAAAATAAGCGGAGCGATATTAACGCAAAGGCTCGACTGAATGGCTTTCGCTTCTCGAGTTCCTTTTTTCGTTTCGCTTCACTAGTCGCTGCTCTGTTCTTGGGCACCCCAGTCACTCGATTCTCGTCTCCTTTCCCTTTCCAAAATTCTAGACCAGGGCCAGCCCCCCAACAACAAAAGCGCGTGCTTGTGTTATTATCAGCTTGGATTCTCAAAATAAACCAACCATCGTTTCCAAATAATCCAATGATAATTTCTTTATTTCACAAGCCATCACTAATTGCTTAATTTCCGTGCATCAGGTTTGTCCTTCGCTCACTCTTCATTCGCCTAATTGGTTTCTGCCTTACATCTAGTCCCAAGATATTGTTTTATTTATGGGCAGGGTAGTTCTACTCAAGACTTTCTTCTAATAAATATCGATTCAATATGTTTAATCTTAATCTGACTTTATATTAGCATTTTCTCATACTGCCTCCATGTAGCTGTCAAGCGTCTTCAGCTCACTCTATTTTCCACAGACGTTGTCTCACTATCTGAACGATATTGCCTCGTGCATTTCGAAAAACTCCCAGCTTAACAATCGAATCACTGAGGATCAATAATTTTCGTCAGTTATGGAAGAAAAATCCATCCGGATCACTATCACCGAGGCTTCTTCTATCAACGAAAAGAGCCAGTCGCCAAGTCCCGATGCACCAAAGGCTCTCGAAGTTGATCCTCAAAAGAACATATCTGAGACGCTTTCCAACAATGATCAAAACTTAGCGTATCCTCTATCACTTGATCTATCAATGCAACAGAAACAACCAAAGCATTCTTTCAATTCACTCAGTCCTACAGATCTAAAATCACAAACAACTGTCTCTAATCGTTCCTTCGATGGTGATCTAGAATCCCAAACTTTTGACACCCATCAGTCTCAAACCTCAGTGAGCAACAAAGGGCTATTATATAAAACAAGCTACGATCCAATGTGGCCGAATCGTCATGACTTAAAACAAAAAAGGAAAGCCATAAAGCGTGAGAGAGCCTGCTGTAGTTGTTGGGCCGACTTGAGTAGGAAGCAACGGGGTATAATCAGCACTATTGTTATACTTGTAGTTTTAGGAGCCGGATTAAGTGTTGGGTTTGGGATTAGCAAGCTTGTTGGTGGAGGTGTTGTAAGCAGCAGAGGTCCAAACGCTCCTGTCTTATTTCGCTGAAGCTCAAGCACGAAAATGTATGTCTTTGCTTAAGTGGAGATGGAAGCAAAATTTAATAAAGTAAAAAGAGCACAACAGATCCCACTTCAGGATTTTAATCCCAAAGATTCTTCGATTCTATGCCACAAGCTGGATGCTAGAGTTTCAGAAAATATCTCAACTTCTTGGGCTATAACTAAACCACCTCGTTTTTTAAGGCCTTTAATGTTTAATTTAAGCCGCCGTTTTGGTATTTTCGGTCTGGACGTGGGTTAATGACATTTTCTTGGCTATTTAGTCATAATGTAATGATTAGATGATGAAAATATGAAGTCTCACCTAACCCCTCATCTGAATAGAGGTGGAATGGTGTCAGCTGTGATTTCAAATAAAAATTTTGCTATAAAAATAACTAGGCGCTTGGGGGAAAAGCATATAAACAAACAGTTGGGTGTTCTAAGTCTTAGAATTTTAATCACAAAAATAATTTCTAATATTGCAATTCATTCTCAGAGTCTTCCACGTTAGAAAAGAACAAGACACCCATTAAGTTATAATTAATGTCCAAGTGAAAAGTGGATTTGACATTCATTTTATTACATCCAGAACTATCCTCAGAAGAGAAAATGTACGATAATTTCTTCTGCTGATAATAGAGTATCTACAGAAAACCGTAACACGTTTATACTATTACTGTATATCCAAGAAGTCATGTGAATACCAGATATGGATAAAACAGATACTAATGATACCACTTTATCAACGACTTATTTCTGAAAAAATATTTCTTTCTAGATGTTCTTTCCAAAACCATAAAGCACTAAATTCATCCCTAAACAGATCTGATGGTCTTTCCATTCCATTCGATGGCAACATACCGTATTAGCACAAATGGATATTCCTTATGTTAATTTTATAAAAGTTACCACTGTTTCAATTTCAAGCATCTCGCTAGATGGGACGGGCTTAAAAATTACGCACATCTCGGAAAAACTAACAACAAATTTTTCCTTGATCGCCCCACTAACCTTGGGCTAAGGCCGAACTGTGGCTCTTGTGCCACGTCCCCTTTCTACCAGGGGTCTAGAAAGGGGGCAGAGCGAAAGACTCTAAGCCCTGGATTAGGGCTGAGCATAAAGTCCAGCACAACTTATCTCGCTCAAACAGGAATTATTAAGAACCGTTTTACCGTTTCTCAAAACTCTTCTGTAATACAAAAAGCTCACTCACTACACTTACCCACAATTCTTCTAAAAATTCACATTGCATAACTAGATTTGAAAAGCACAAACAGTGGGGAAATTAAAAACGTAGGGTATTGAAATTTTAAACGAAGTGTGCTGACGTCACTTAGTTTAGGCCAAGCATTCCTGACTAATCAGTTTCACTTTACTCCCAGTCAACTCCAACAAACGAGACGGAGAATAAGAGTCAAGAAGTAAATAAGAGGATAAAAGAAAGATTAGTCAACTACTATCACTTAAAAATTCAAATCAATTAAAAAATCACCCTAATCTACACTTCTATAGTCATGTTGCCGCAGGAACTGCCTCTGCCATGACAAAAAATTTATTACAAATTCTATTATCCTTAGGGCAAGAGCAAATTAAATTCTTGCAATCTTTCTTACAACCACAAAATAAAGTTTCTGCTGGAGGTCGTGGTGTCGTTATCCGCATTCGCTTCTGTGCTGGAGGTTCTCCGTTTCGCCGTGCTATCTGCGAAAATGTATAGGATAAGAGTTGAGATACTTGACTTCCTGTTGTTTCTAAGCTTTCTGTAATAAGCTCTGGCCTAGTTGCTTCTCTGCTTATGCCAAATTTCCCAGTATTACGAGTATGAGAGTTGGCTGAAGGCCTTGATCTAGCTAGTCTAACGTGACGTATTTGCGGCTCTTTTATCTGCTCTCTTACCTCATTCGCTACTCTTGATCTGGATGGTATTTTATGTCAGTCGTCAAATACTTCATTTTGAATAGTTAGAAAATAAGTGCCTATCTCAGTTAGCTAATGGCCGCAAGGTAGACTAATTAGTTTACCTGTACTAGTTAGATACTTTTCTAACTGATGGCTACAAGGTAAGCCCATTGTCTCATTATTTACACCCGTACATACCCTACCTATTCGCATTTTAAAGCCATTTTGCTCCGATCTTTTTTTAGTTTAGCCTGGCATTTTTCTTTCTGTTTTTTCTCTTAGTGAGTTAAAACTCTTGTAAAGTCATGATAAAACCGATAGTCAGCTCCCACAGAAAACATGACCGGGGCTTAATCTTGTACCTGAGCAAGATCTTTTTTATATCTCGGAATATGATGATCATGAAATGGTCCTAACTTATTCAGAAAAGAGAGAATATCGGAGCGCCCACTCCGCAATCAAGCCTTTAAGCCAGTGTGTGCTGACTCGCCAGGCGAGGTTGTACTATACCATAATGCCTTATTTTGTTTGTCCACGCTTTTACGCATAATTCCTAATGCTCATTGAGCCATTCTCTATCCAGATACTGGACAAACCTTTTAAGATCATGGTATTCATCATCACTCTCGTTCTCTGATTTGTTAGATTCTCGGAGATTTGACACGGCTTGATCAAATTTTTCTTCACAAGGGAACTCATTGCTGTCTATCTGAGTATCAATCTCCTCAAGCTCGTGATTCTCAAATATGCCATTAGATTTGTCATCTGCTGCAGTTACATATTCCATTTTCACTAATATGAAACTTAAACTTATTGAGAATTTGGTTGGTATCAGAGAGAGTTAGAATGGTAGAATATTATAAATAATGGGCAGTGATATTACTAATCTGTCTATTTATGTTTGTAGCTTTATTTTATTTACAGAAGTGATGTGATTACATATCAAGTTCATTCCTTGCCAACGATAAATTGATGACACTTTTACTAATCGTATTAATCTCATTTCATCTTAGTAATTATTTCATTTGAGACATCCATAAAGAAACCTGCTAGAGAAGCGACTTATTGTTGTTGTTGATAGTTAAACTATGATGTTGATGGGGCGACGTAAGTGGGGAGCGGGTCCCGGGTAAGCATTAAATGACGTCAGTACCCTACGTTTAAAATTCCCCAAACAATGCACTATTTAATGAATAAATCTAGACAAATGACGTAAACCAATGCGCTACAGGATTCTAAGGGTCATCTACATCGAATTTAATTTTGCGTATAAATTTGTTTTTAACCTTCCAGAATCTCAAATTTCTTCGCAAAGACGATATCGCATTAGTTCGTTACTATGCATTTCTAAAATCATTAATTGGAGTATAATTTAGAACAACTAATCTAGCCTTACAAACTTGATATTATTGACTTACTTACCTGTGAGAGACTTGGCTTTGCAAATCACAGAAACTACAGGATTGTGCGTCTTTTCTTCTCTTCAGCCGCATTACCTACTGATAACACCGTCCGGTATAATGGAGCGCAAATGACAAAACCGACTCGACTGATTTCATGAGCTGGATTATCCACGGTAAAGATTTCAAACTAATGTATATTTTAGTCACATTGCTCACCTTTTCTTAGCTTCTCTCCCATGAGGCTTTTTAGACATAGGTCTGAATAAACAGTTGAACCCTGCTAAATATCGTCGATATTCTTTGAGTTGAAGTTACTTTTCATTACAGGAATACTGCTAGAAAATTTTAGATTCCAATGCTAACGGAAGGCAATAGGCCAAACTACACTTCACTCCATCCATTGTATGAGCCGCTCAAAAAGCAGTCTAGAAATTCTCATATCCTTTCACTCTATACGTTCATCTTAAACCCATCGCACCACTTTAGCCGGCCAATCTTGATTATGAAACATGGTTGACCCAAAGTTGTTTCGACTGCTTCACTATACAGTTGAATCTAAACTTCTTTTCTTTCTCTTTGTAGTCATTAATATTTTTTACAGCATTACTGGCTTGTTTCAGTAGGTTTTCTTGAAGACCTAGTGGATATCGAAAATTTTTTCGATTAACTTGGCCTAACAAAGGTGTTTGATATAAGAAATGTGATACATATGAAGAATTATTTATGAAAATAAATAAGTCTGAAACTAAATTTATTAAAATCTGCTGTAAGTCTTTTATTACTTTATTTGGAGGATACGTTGGATAATAATATGTTTACAAGTAATTTTGTTTACTGTTTTGTTCTCTCATACGCTGCTATAAAAGCAAATTATATCTTTAAGCCTTGCGTCTGAATAAAAATTGTATAAAAAATCTGGTAGGTTATGCTGTGGCATATTACGCTAATGCTTTAAGCCAACATGGGTAGGCAGGCCTACGAGGACCAAAAACAGAGCTAGACCCTAGACCAGAGCATTCCTTATTGAAAATGATGGATCTCCGGCAAAACTAGGGCAATTATAATCTTGCAAACGGTCAGGGGGAAGAGATTGAGATGTGAGCTAAGTTACATAATCTCTCTTCTTTGATTATTGGCGAGCCCACTTTTCGTGCTGGGAATACACTGGACCTAGTTGTAAAATTTATAGCGATAAAATAAAGTATCTTTTTTAATTATCTGGAAATCAGTCCTGGTCGTTTGACCACGATATAGGTAAAGGAGGATTAGGTTTATAGATAGGTGTTTAATTTAGGTTAAAGAAGAGGTTTTTGGTAAGATAAATTATAATAGAGTAAGTATTGTATATTATTCAATTATAAGAAGTATATCTATATTTCTTAGTCTCTTTTATATCAATAAGCATCCTACCGGATACTTATACACAAAAACTATTAGGAGCCATTGTACTAAAACACTTCACGTCACTTTGATTAATCTCGATACAATTAAGCGCAGATCGATTAATTGCAGTTCGATTGTGTGCAGCTCGACATTCCAACACTAGTTTTCACAAACATGATGGAAGCCTGCGCATGGGTAGATTGCAATGAATGTGTAACTAGCGATCACTACCCTATCTCTGGTATGATACCTTGTCAAAGACAAAGAGAAATCAATTAAAAAGGCCTTTTAAACGTCTCTTAAGATCAGCTACTGCATTTTACTAAAGTTGTATCCCAATGACTTCCATCTCAAACATCTCTTATATTAGTAGATGAAATAGAGAAATTTATAAAAGAGACATGCAGGGTCCTTGAGGAGGCAATTAAGGCTGTTGGTTGACATAAAAACAGAGAAAAAGGTGGATCCGGGCCGTGGTGGAATTTAGAATGCAAAGTAGCCCACCTCCAGTATCGCAATGTAGACACGGAAAGTGAGTGATCCTATGTGGGAAAGAAGCTATGGTCAACTGCTGCTGCGGCAAAAAAAGAGTACCGGAAAGGGTAAGTAGAAGCTGTGAATACAAATTCGGGTATTTACAAGCTCATGCGATGGAGGGTCTCGAAGACAACTAGATTCTCACACATTCTCTACAATGGGCAACTTATCTCAGACCAGGCAGAATATGCGAGCATCTTACGAGACTCTCTACTAGCACGGCATCAAGCCTATGATGATCTTCCTCCCTTTCTACTCTCAGGAAAAGCTTGGATTCCTTGGAAGGAAGAGGTGTCTTTCGAAGAGGTACGGAGCTGCACTATAGAGAGTGATAATATCTGCCCTTGTACTGATGGAATATCCGTGAAACTTATTGCGGCTTGCTGGAATTCAATTAGGCCATAAATCACTAATCTGTTTCGAGCATGCATTCAGCTTGGTCAACATCCCACATACTTCAAATTGACAGAATTTTTATTTATCCCAAAGGCTGGTTGTGATCTAAAATCAGTCAAAGGATGGAGGCCGATCTCACTTCTCTCATGTCTTGGGAAGGGCTTAGAGAAATTGATTGCAAAAAGAATGTCATACCTAGCTACTGTGTCAGACGTACCTTTGCGTGTCTCGCAACGCATCTTCCAACCCACTGGTAATTTTTCTTATAGATTGAATGGTACAGGGCGTTTTCTGTGACGACTGTTCTTTATTTATGGAATTATTAATCGTAATTTCATTGGAAGCAAAATTTACTCGTCTCTGTTTCACTCCTTAGGGCCGTCCAACTATAGGTTTGGGCATATATTCCCTCTTGGTGCCTGAGATACAGGAATATTAGATCTGCTTCCCTAAATTAAACTTACAGTAGCATGTATATATTCATCCACTTTGGCATCAGCAGATTCCAAAACTTGTAGCGTGGCTACAAATAGTATTTTATGAATGGATTCCTCTCTCATTCCTAAAAATATTGATGTGCCCTCTCTGATGTTTGGAATCCATTTTTGTGGCATTAAAGCTTTTGGATAGACAAGTGTTGCAACACATCCAAATGGCTTTGAGTTTTCGAGCTTAGGTAGCTTTTTATACCATGCAGCGTGTGGTATATTCTATTTCCCCCCCGTTGTTGAATTAGCTGGTCTAAACGGTAGAGCGGATCTAGGAACTCTATTTCGTATCCAGACTGCATGTTCAATTGCGTAATCCCAAAGCTGATGAGGTAGTTGAGCCTCAAATAGCATTGACCTTGCATAATTTGCAAGCAGACCTATTGCCCCTTTTTTAACACCATTCATAGAATGTTTATGTGTTGTGCCTCTTTCCTTTAAAATATCTATACTTGTAGGACCAAATTCACTTTTTCCGTTGTCAGTCCTCATTTACTACACTTTATTTCCGCTCTGGAGTTCAACTGTTGCAATTATTTGCTTAAGAAAGTTTAGAACTTCTTTTGTTTCCGTAGTCTTAAGTAGCGAGACCCAGTACATCCGAGTAGCATCATCCACAGCTACCGGATAATATTTGTAGCCCTTAATCGATAGACCTTGAATCCCCGACAAATCGGCATGTAAACTTTTTCCTTTAATACATTCTCTGGTATCACTTTTCTTATTGAATTTTACCTTCATTCTTACTTCAAACGGCATTTATCCTCATAGATATCGTTTTCCTGAAACTGGTGATTCTGTACCAAAACCCGACAACCTTGAAGATATAAGAGAAAGAGCATTTCGTCGACGACCTTCCCTTTCCTCAGAGAAATTTACTCAATCAGATTTTGAAGCCTTTCAATTTATAGTTGATACTTTAGAAAGTGAGATAGATATTATGGAATATGTAGTTCCAATAATAGAGGGAATCTACGAGAAAAGGGATCACAGCTGTTGTAATAGATCGTTTAACAACATTAAACAAATAGCACCTGACATTTTTGGTGGGACACCGAACAAGTGTCACGGTGCGGATCCTGAAAATGTAGATTCGATAGTGCGAAGTAAACTCGAAGACATGATATTGCCTTCCAAAAATGAAGAAATGCCGATGGCACCTAACTTCTTCTTGGAGGTGAAGAGTGAGAAAGGCAATATCGCCGTTGCCAATCTTCAAGCGCTTCATACAGGCGCACTTGGCGAAAGGGGGCTGATGGCTCTGCGGGGTTGGCACCGAGAAGGTCTTGGACTAGATAACAAGGCTCACACTATCACCGGAACTTTCTATGCCGGCATGCTTACAATGTATTGCATCCATGCAAGGAAACATCGGACTGATAGTAATAAACTAGAATTTTACATGAATGAGATAAAATCGATCCTAATAAGAAGTGAAATTGAAGGCTTTCGTAGGGGTTTATCAATGTATAGGAACCTACGTGAGTTTGCTGATGAGGAACGAAATGATTCAATCGCTATGGCCAAGGAGATGGCCTACAGGACTGAGGACGCTGAGGAAGCGGAGGAATAATATATTATCAGCAGCTTAGGAATCTGCTCTTTCCGTTTTTTTGTCCCTGATTCTACTGGAAGATTGTTTGTAATCTAACTGTTTGCGTTCATCAATTTACATCTTATTTTCTCGATCAAATGTAACTTATTTCCAATGGTTAAATCTGTTCCTTGAATGTATATCTATTATATATTGCTGGAAGTCGTGGTGTATGACCATACCAGTTACTTCTCTTGGAGCGACTTATGAGTACTGAACCGGTCGGGCGGTGAACATTTTTTCCTCACTGTTTAGTAAATATATTTGGGCTTCAGGATCAGTATATCTACTACTATGTCCAGTAGTAAAACATGTAAAAATGCATAATCTTTACCTTGCAATTCGTAGCTCTGTACGAAGGCATGGATTAAAGTGTTGCCAAAGAGGGTTGTGCAGGTCGATTATGCTATGCTGTCTACTTTCGGGCTAAATTACTTTTCTGAAGCATAATTAGCCTATAACTTTGTTTTTTTGCTCCCTGCATATTATAGCGTAGATAGCCAAAGCCCCAAGAATTGATATTTTGATATGTGGTATGTTTTTCTTTTTTTTTTCCTATTTAGGTCCTAAGCCCCATGTCCCTTTGGGTGCAGGACCGGTGGAGCCGGCCGGGGTCACGTTAACTGCGCGCCCGCCTAGTTCGCACCGAGTGAACCAGTCACTAGAGTTGTGACTAGTTGAACTATATCTAATAGAAGGTAAAAAAATGAAGAAAAATGAAAAAGCAAACTAAATTGTAAACAAAGCGAAATCTAAATAGTAAAAAGAAAAATTTTTAATGCGGTTGTAAAACTGTCACTTCTCGTCCCGTTTCCAACCCGTTATGCTGCTAGTAACAGCGATTTCAGTTTTCATGATCCACGCTTGAAGCAGAGGATGAGTCGATTATTCGGCTACCGAAGTAGCCTGTTTCCCTAACAAAGGTTGTAAAGCTTTTTAAGCACTTGGGCCCTATGAGCTTGTACACCAAAAGACAGTGAGGCATTTGTCTCCTAAATTTGCGCGCTAAACGAGCGTGTTTTTGGCAGCGAATAAAATGAGTCGGGCTAGTCTCTTTCCCACATTCGCATTCCAATATGGCATCTTCATGATGAAATCGGCGATGATATGCTGCAAAATTGCCATGCCCGGTGCGAGCCGCAATTAATTCATGCAATAGACGTCTTGGAAGGCAGAGTTCTGGGGGCTTCCGCCGTCGCATTTGTAAGTTAAGTGTTCGGTATCTATCTGGACAGGCTCTACTCCACCAGGTATCAAGAAGAGACTGTCGTCGTAGGTTCATAAGTCGGCGAAGGTATG
>PEDP01000812.1:0-17259 GCA_002918395.1 Erysiphe pulchra | reverse complement strand
GCCAACGTTGGAGACAATATTTTCGTCACCATAAAGAAAGCCAAAAAGCCCTAGGCGATAATTAATTGATACGATAATTGCACCAGGGTTATGAAACTCGATGGTCCGTTCAAGTAGCGCATCTGGACCACCTTGCAATTGTTTGTTACCCGAGGTGAAGCCACCGTCATGTATCCAGACCAGTGTTTGTGCGAATCCCAAGTCAGGATTACTATGCGCGTGGTTCCAAACCTTCTCAGGAATAAAAATGTCCAGGAAGAGGCAGTCTTCTACTTCATCTCCAGATATCCTCAATGAGCCATTCTCTTGGGGACGATCATTATGATAGGTCATCCATTCTACCAAAAGAAAAATAAATAAATTATCATGAAACGAAATCAAAATAGTGTCTTACTTGGAACTGCTTGAGGACAACTCAAAAAATCTCTTCCTTGATCGTTGAGAGGTTTTAGCCTTGAGATTAAATGATTTCCCTTTCGGCACTTTCTGGAGTGAGGTTTCTGACACACTGGGACTGGTTCTGAGAAACGTTCTAAAACTCTACCGTATTGAATACCACTGAAGCTGTAATACGAACTTGACTGTAAAAACTGTAAAATTACTCGATTAATTATCTAAAAATTTCATTCTTGTTCCTTTTTTTCTCTCGTATCAAAGCCTTGAGTGATTGGGCTTGAAAACTGAGTGGATAAATTCTTCCCAACATACCTCGTACGTGGATTTGTGGAAGATTCCTTTTTCTGACATCACGACGGGTGGTCCTGATAGAGGCCGCTTCTTTCCCCTCGCTAGCAGGAGAGATGCTAGAAAAAGCATCATGTAAATGAGAAACTTGCAAAAGAGCATTCTTGTTGAAAGAGTTTTTATAGATTATGAGCTGGGAAGGTACTAGTGGGTAGGTGTTGCAGATTTTTTGCAAGTAGAAGAAAACAATGTTAGCTTAAATTCAATATAATGGTATGGATGTGTTGTGAATAGATTCTTGACTATCTAATGGAATATTCTACAGCATTTATAAGTTTGTGTGCGTGTTTACCCTATCCGCCTGCTTACTCTTCGCTTACGTTTACATTTCTACTACGCAATAGGCCATCAAGCCCGGCAGTATCATCCATTGCCTTTATTGCCATCTGTAGCATGCCATTCTTGTATCAAAATCCCACTTTGCTCTTCAACTGTGATTTAATTTGCCCGACAATCCTGGCCGCTTGAAAATTATTTGCTTCGTCGACGTTATTTAAGACAGACCAAACCATTATCGCTTTACATTATTTCTACGTGGGTCGAGTGATGAAATTACAAGTCAACATCTTTTAGACCAAAAAAAAAAACCGCCGGGCGAAGGAGTGGCCAACTCAGCGGTGTGTTCTTTTTTGTTCAACTTCATTCACAGAACAAGGATTTATAAGAATGGAAAAAGAAACAGAAGGTTATAAAAATTCCCCCTTTAAAATAGTTGGGTTTGTATTTACAACATCAGCACTGGTCTTTGAATTGAAAACACTTTTCATCGAAAACGCTATCAACTTGCTCGGACCACGGTTACTACCGGATTGATTTCCTTACTTCTCTTCACATTGTGTCTCAATCGAATTAGTCTGTCGCTCACTGACTGATATCTAATCCTAACAACAGCAACGCTAGCAAATAAAAATTAACAAATCTTTTATTTGAATATGCAGTTCTTTCGAATTTTTTTTTTTAAATAAATTTCTTTTATTATTAGTTAGTTATGCGTATTGTTGTTGCCACAAGATGCATAAATCAACTACTTTTTTTATTTATTCTTTCTTTACTCAGTATATCAGACTAACCATGAGATAAGTTGAATTTTCAGGTGATGAATTGATCCATAGGACAATAAATGGATGGAATTATTAATACGTTTTTTTAATGTAAAATTGAGATTGGGATTTTTTTGTGGGGAAGAGAGGGACTCTACTCAAATTTTCTACTTACTATATGCCTTCATACTTAATACCTCATTTTTTAATGAGGTCTTGCATCTTTTTCAAACCAAGTTCTGTGTTATTATTGTATCTATCATTGTTTTCACTTTGCGTAAACATTGTCATTCTTTTCGTCTTTTGAAGGTCAATTAATCGCCATCTTTTAAAATATTTAAATATTTTTTTTTCTAATTTCTCAGCATTTGTCTTCTCTTTACTTATTCATCAGCTTTCCCAAGTAGGCTGTTCGTGTTTTTTTTTAAAAAAAAGAAGAGCCAAGGAGCAAAAAAGATAAATTTCTGTTTATTACTCCCCTAGCCATCAATCTCTCGGAAATTCAGATGCTATGCATATTTTAAAAACAACATTATTTGTTATTCTTATATCTATTTTAGGAGGATCAGAAACAGCGCATGTAGAACAATATCAAGATGCATTTGGTGTGACAAGTTATGGCTTTCAATGCTTCGACAGGGTCTATCCTAAATATGCTATCTATGCGGCAACAAAGCGCTTTTGCGATATCACTCAAGGTCGACCAGATTTGAAATTTCGAAAGTCTAAAGAGTCTGGATACCGAAGTAATTTTCATTTCGGTTGGAGTACTGAAATTATTAATCCGTATAGGCCTTCTATCTTACCAATCTTAGAAGATGGCACATTGTACCCCTTCGGTATGTGATATCCTTATTTCTTAAAATTAATCAAACTTTTTTGAATCTGTCTAAAGTCTCAAAAAATACTTTGCATTTGCTAACAAAAAGATTACTGATTCATTCAGAATTGAAACTAGAGTCACGATTAGCCAAAAACCCGGCTGGCGAAATGGTTAGAATAGATCCAGGGCCAGATCGTCTTGTCCTTGATTTTAAATGCAACATCCTAGGTGCCTTAAGCGACCTTGACTATGGAGTAGATTCAGCCGTGGGTACAATCAAATGGTGTAAAGAACTCAAGTCAATTGAAGATGTCAGACCTAAAGAATATTTGGATTTGGGATACCGCGGCGTTTGACCCACTCGGCTGGCTAGATTGGGTTTAGAACTTTTATGATGAACTCCTCTTTGTATATACTATTTAGATCGTAGATAGCATTCATAGCAGAACCTTATTTTAGGCAGATCTGGGTTTTATGTCCTGTCTATGCACACCGGATATATTGTCCTTCACTTGAAAATCCTCCAAAATCCTTGGCGGATCTTCACTTAGTAGCCGATAGGTCTTGAGATTGCTGGAATTTTTTCACCTAGAGCATTTATACTGCTTTAGCGATTTTAGCGATGTGAACACTTCCCATTCTGGTGTCGCCATCTGCATCAATACGAGGGCGTAAGGTAACTGGTGAACTTTCAATCGCTAATTACTTGGATGAAAAACTTTGTCGTAAATATCATTTTTTAATCTGAACAGTCTTTTGGACACTAGGTGTGTTTTCAAGTTTTCCAGCGACCCTTTTCACTTTCGAAATCATTTTTGGATAATCATTTTCAGGCAACGATTTGTTTAAGAGTAAATTTACAAGTGATGTACATATGGTGGTTTTTGATGACTAAGTTTTCATTTTGTCAGTGTAGTGTGAGTTTCCACATTGACAAATTTTCAATTCAAAGTCTAGCAGGAAGTCGTAGAAATATTGGCTTGAAGCACTACATTAGGAATGGCTTCTGCCCTTTCTCAGTTGCACGCGTTATTCCCTGGTAGCGGCAGGTAGCTGATCGGACTCGTGGTACCTCGAATTAATAATAATGATAGTAACATGTCGATTGATTAGCTGACATGTAGACAATTGCTTGAGATGTAATTTATGAAATAAATTTAAGTTTTTTGTTTATTCAGAGAAATTCTAGTTTTCTTCAGGTGTAATTATGAGTTTCGTATCCGTTGCAATTGGCATCGAGAAGTTTGTCGTGCTTACTTACTTTCGAATTGATCAATTAAATGTGTAGGAAAACTTGCTAACTGCGACTTCTGTTCAGATCATCCATCTGGTACCAACCACTGTTGGATTTTAGGTCTTTTTCGGTGGATACAGAATTAAAAACATTGAAACAAATGGATCGTTCTATTCTCTTCAGTTTTGGCGCGTAAACCATATTTATGTTCAAAGGCTATTGAATTTGTATCTTAATGAGCCAGATACAGTGACTTCCTCCCGACCTTAATAGTCTCGAAATTATTAAAAGCTTTCCGTTGTGACATCATACTATTCCACTATTTGCTAAAATATTATATCAGTATGGAGGTGTATTAATATCAATAATGACAGGGAACAGGGGCTATGGCAAGCGCCTACTGCTAGCTACTGTCACATGCTACCCCGCCTGAGATGGAAGTTCTGTCTCTTAGCTTCTTTTTGATTTTTCAAAGCTTGCAACGGCGTGGTTGTTTGGTATTTGGCTCTGCGGGTTCCAACATAAGTATCAGGTGATCTGTCATTCAGGTCGATAGGTCATTACAGTGATTAAAAATCTTCCAGAGGCTTTGTATCTTTGATAAACTCTGTAGGTTCACTCGCTGGCTCGGCCCATGGCCTGCTGTAGAAAATCTAGAGGTTCCAGTTCCGATGATTATCCCCTTAGAAAAGTTATCATTATGTATTCCTGTGGTTGGATTTGTATTTACAACATCAGCACTGGTCTTTGAATTGAAGACACTTTTCATCGAAAACGCTGTCAACTTGCTCGGACCACGGTTACTACCGGATTGATTTCCTTACTTCTCTTCACAATGCGATTCATACACAATAATTGTCTCAATCGAATTAGTCTGTCGCTCACAGACTAATTTCTGATTGTCAGATTGTCAGGTTTTGGGCCCAAGGCACTATTTTAATCTGCTTATTTAGCCTTTTCTATATAAATATCTTCATGTAAATTTACTATTTCTATTCAAATTAGTTTATATTATCACTTAAGAAATCCTATCGTCCTCAGTTTTCACCAACCTCTCTGGAACCTTAAATTTAAAGATCCCTAGTTTCTATTAGCAATCTTTTTCTTCCTGAATAGACGTTTCAGACGCTACATGATACAATCTTTCTTTCTCTTGTTCCCCTCGGAAGCCAGCCCTTGTCTGAGACTGATCTTAGCAGAAGTAACGCTAGTAAATGTAAATTAACACATTTTATCATCGAATATCTTTGGAACTCGTAGATCTTTAATTTTTTTTATAAAAAAATGTTCTTGTAGGTCGCTATTCGTGTTACTGTTGCTATGAAATTGCTGAAGAGTTGTGATTGTGTTGAAGTGACAATTCTTTCTCACAAAACAAGGACTATTTTCTCTGCATAAAACTAGTTAGGAATCGAAAAGCATATTTAGGTGATGGATTGATCTGTAGGATAACAGATGGATAGGATCATTTATGTGTCTTTTTATTTAAAATTGAAATTAGGATTTTTTGTGGGGAATAGAGGGACTCTATTCAAATGTTTTACTTACTATATACCTTGATATTCCTTTTATTAATGAGATCTCAGATCTCTGCTTCAAATCAAGTTATGTGTTATTTTTCTGTGTTCCAACTTTGCGACAAGACTATTGTCTCATGGAGATAAATTAATCGTCCTGTTTAGAAAGATTTATAATATTATGATTTCTAAGTATTTATTTATTCAATGCCTATTCATCAGCTCTCCCTGGTCAGGTTTCAATATTTTTCTTCTTAGAAAAATAGGAGCCGAGGAGCAAAAAGATATATTTTTCTTAATTTCTCCTTTACCATCCAACCTCTCTGAACTTCGGAAGTTATGCATATTTCAATATCAGCATTATACATTATTCTTCTTTCCATTCTAGGAGGATCAGAAACAGCGCATGCAGAATCATATCAAGATGCATTTGGTGTGACAAATTATGGTTTCTAATGCTTCGACAGGATCTATCCTAAATATGCTATCTATGCGGCAGCAAAGCGCTTTTGCGATATCACTCAAGGTCGACCAGATTTGAAATTTCGAAAGTTAAAAGAGTCTGGATACTGAAATGAGTTTCATTTAGGTTAGAGTACTGAAATTATTAATCCGTATAGGCCTTGACTTCTTTCTGCACATCTATCGATGCATTTATTCGCATTTGCTAAAAAAAAGATTACTGCTCCATACAGAATTGAAACTAGATTCACGAATAGCAAAAACTTGGCTGGAAAAATGGTTAGGATAGATCCAGGACCAGATTTTCCTGTCCTTGATTTGAAATGCAACATCCTAGGTGCCTTTAGTGACGTTGATTATGGAGTAGATTTAGACGTAGGCACAATCATATGGTGTAAAGACCTCAAGTCAATAGAAGATATTAGGCCTGATGAAAAGGTGTATTTAGAACCCCGCAATGTTCTATAATCCACTCAGCTATCTAGATTGGGTTCAACGCTTTCATAAAGCAATCTCCTCTGTATATAGTAATTGGATCGTAAATAGCATGGACAGAACAATTAATCAATAAAGAAAAAAATAATTAAATCTTAGTAGTTGTGTCCTCACTAATCAGTTGTGCAACAGATCAGATTCCCTACACCCTTCTACTCTAGCCATAGGTTACGTAGAAGCCTTCTCCCGTAGCGTAAGAAGCCAGTGAGTTCACACTACAGTAGACAAAATTGCCGGCGGATTTCAAGTAGACAAGATGGCCGATTGTAAAGCTTTCGAAATCGCTGGAAAGTTTCTGCTTCAGAAACCATTAAGGTTGTCCCTTAGAAAGTAAATAATGCTACTAAGAGTGACATAGTAGACTACCTTAATTAACGGAACGCATAAAGTAGGAAGATAAGAACGTGTATGGTGACGAACTTCATGGACAGGAACGTCTCCTGAAGATGCACTAGTTCATACTCAACCTATTTCCAGGTGATCAGTTGGAGTCGCCTAGTGACTGGTCTAATCTGACCTCAAGAGCTTTGTTGATATCATACATAGATATAGCGTAGATCTAAAATCCTTTCTTTTCCTAGTTATTTTTAAGAGAGATAAGAATCCTCCCATGTCTTGAAATTCTTTTTACTAATTTTAGCTGAGACAATCTTTTCATACCAATCGGTGTGTCTTTCAATAAGGCAATTCTTTTTTGAGAGTGGTAAACTACATCATTATGCTCTATCCGAGGCTTGCCGAGAATAATTTCACATCATACGCAAGGTCTTGAATAACACATCCATAGACCTTTTCACATCTACTATCAGTGCCAAATTCCGCAAATGTATTTTCGTCAATTTTTTTACTTTTTCCACCAGTCTAACAACTCACTAAGAACGAACTACTGTTCTCCTTGCTTCAATCTCTTTTACCCAGCTCTTTCGAACAATCTTTGGGCATGTGAGCGCGAAAATGCTCAGAGGTTACTCTTTCCCTGAGAGTAAAATATCTTTTTGATAATTCCAGACGTTTTTGAGTCATTGATTGGCGCATATTAGTATTGAAGCGGAAAGATGAGGGGGGGGCTGGTTAATGGTAATAAAAAAATGGTACAAACTTGTCTTTCTGTGAAGCTGTATCTATCATCTATACAGCCTGGCAAAAAGACTAATTTACACAAAGCTTAATAGGGTATTAGCCAATAAAAGTCAGTCAGAAAAAGTGGGGAGACGTTTTAAGCTAGATATTGTTAGGGATATATCAATGCAAGCATAAACAACGTTGAGGCGCTAACATAAAATGTTACGCCTTACGTACATACCCTATAGCCGCGGTGGAAGATGTACGTGGAGCCCCTAGTAGGGGTATAAGCGAGATGGTCTAAGCCTAATAAAGAATGATCTATCACCAAATAGAGTTTATCCCCCGTATTTATGGTCAATTCTTCCAAGTTAAGCCTAATTTGTATATGATCTACTGCATAAATATTTATGCGATCATAAGACTTTACAGCAGATAATAACTTCAGTCCTCAGTACTTTGTCGGACCCCCATCAGCAGCTATAACCTCAATGAGTTTGTCAAAGTATTCAGAGCGCACAGAGTCCCACGCTTCCGTCACAACTGGTCCAAATTTAACTTGAGTTCGTTTTTTTCCGCCACCCAGACTTGGATAGTTAAACTAATTGTAGTCTTTCATATTATCCCAAACAGCCTCTATCGGATTACGGCCTGGGGAGTTAGGAGGTCAAGAAATAGGCGTAATGGTCCTCTCTCCCATCTCTTCCATCGTCTTAGCTGCCGAGTAAGGAGGAGCATTGCTTCTTTTGAGGTGTAGAAGGTGAGATCTGAGAAGAATTCATCTGTGCAAATAATATTCTCGGTCTGCTAAAAGGTCGACCTTGATAATAAATATGGAAGATTTGATAAATGAATATAAAAGTAGTTACTCGATGATTGTAAATTATTTACAGTGTAAGTATGAAAGATATGGTAGTGACAACGCTAAGCTACTGCGACGATGATTAGTGAAATCGATGGAAAATCAATTGTGCATATTTTGACCTCATTATCCAGGTGTCAAATGTTTTTTTGAACTATGCTAGCTCGATGCATGCTAGCAGGGTCATATCCCTGAAGCGAGAGTTGTCTCCACTTTTACCCACCTACATTTTCTACCGTGGCCGCCATAGGGAATTATTAGTGTTGTAACTGACAGTCTGCACGGGCCAGCCTAAAAATAAAAGGCTTACGGGTAGCGACAGACGGTCGTATGCTAATTGAGTGAAAATATTATTTTTATTATTCTTATTGTTCCTATCATACAGCTTCCAAGCGCTATCATACTCCAAGGTCACTAAGGTAGGGTTTTAGGGTACTAATTATCAATAGATATTGAAGTATAAAAAATAATTAATAGTATTATCAAATCTATCATACAGACTACATTTTATTTCTAAACCTCGCAAATCTATTTTCTCCCATCTTTCTGCAATTATTTTAATTGGGAATATTCAAGATTATTTTAAATCAAGAATTAATATTTTTAATAAATATCTGATTGTCTATATCGATCATGACATATGTACTACATACTTGTAGGTTTCTTGGGTAGAAGAGGTCGTTCTGGAGATTGTTCTGGAGAACTACTCCGAGAGGAACTAGAAGAGCTGACTGAAGAGCTAGCATAATCTTCAATTGACTTGAGAACTGTACACGCTATAACTCTACCCATAGGTGGATCTTCTTCGTAATCAAGGTCACTAATGATATCTTTGATATTGCATTCCGTATCAATGATAAGACGGTCTGGTCCTGGATCTATCCTAACCATTTCGCCAGCCGAGTTTTTGACTAAACGTGACTCCGGTTCCAATTCTGTATGGAGCGGTAATCTTATTTTAGCAAATGCGAATAAAAGCATCGATAAATGTGTAGAAAAGAGTCAAAAGAAAAAAATTTGTCAAAAATTAGGACAGATTCAGAAGATTTTGATTAATTTTTAGAGAAAAGGATACCACATACCGTAGGGATAATATTTGTCGTCTTCTAAGATTGGTAATATATAAGGCCTAAACAGATTAATAACGTCACCAATCGTATCGGAAGAATATTAATTCTGGTACCCAGTATCTTTAGGTCCTAGAAACTTCAACTTTGATCGGCTTTTAATGATATCACAATAGCGCTTCGCTGCTGCAAAGATAACAAATTTAGGATAGACCCTGTTAAAGCATTGGAAACCATAGTTTGTCATGCCATATGCGTCTTGATTTGGTCCTGCATTTTCCAGATCTACATGAGCTGTTTTTGACTTTCCTAAGATGAAAAAGAGAATAAAATATAATGCTGTTGTTGAAATTTGCATATCACCTAAAGTTCTGAGACGTTGATGGTTAAGGGGAGGTATAAAGAAGAAAATGTCTTCTTGCTGCTTAGCTCCTATTTTTCTCAGAAAAGAATACTTTCAACTGACAAGTGAAATTTGATGAGTAGGTTAATAGAAAATAAGAACTAAGAAATTGTAAAAAAATAAATATTGCCAAAGAGGGCAACTAATTGACCTTCAAAAGACGATAAAAATGGCAGTCTTTTCGCAAATTTAGAATATAGAAAGATAAAACAGAACTTGTTATGAAAAAATGAGAGAGATCTTTTTTTTTAATAAAAGGTATTAAGGCATGCAAGAAGTAAAAACTTTTAATAAAGCTCCTCTCTTTCCTCCAAGAAATCCCAATTTTAATTTTAAATTAAAAAAAAAACACATAAATGATCCCATTCATCCATTATCTAATATAGAGAATATGTCAATCCATCATATAAAAATCCTTTTTATTCGATGGTTAATTTCGAGAAGAAAAGAAATCAAGAGATGTACTAAATTTGTAAGTCGTGATGTGTGACTCCGTCGACTGACTCCCTTGCTAATAATTTTCTGCCGCTAGTTAGCGCCAGAGGGATTACTGTAATGACTAATCACCTTGCCACGTGATACCGTGTATATGTATTTACTTAGATCGCGTAAATAACAATAGATAACTATATTTTACTCCAACAATTACCATTAAAATCGATAGCATTTCCCACAATCACTCTGGCAACGATTAACGATTGTTTACAACTCGAGTTGCCCGTTCAAAGGACATTGCAACAACACAACTGTAGTCAAATTTTGGTTAGAAAAAATTTACGTTTCTTGAAATCCAAAAAAATTATCAGAGCAGTGTCTTTTTGTTCTATAAAGGAACTGTAAAGTAGCAGGATGAGAAAATACGTCCAGCTTCTCTTTGCACACCCTTTTATACTCATCCACGTAAATTTTACTCAAGTGGACTTACATATATTGGTAGGGAGTTTGACAACTCAATACCTGTACGTAGTTTCTTTCCCCTTAGAACCGTTCGATTGAGATAGAATTTGTATGTGAATCACACGGTGAAGTGTGAAGTGGAGTATTGAGTATTGTGGGATCTATCATATCACATGACTAACTCTGTATTCCATATCACATGATAAGTCATTTACGTCACTTGCTTTTGTAATGTTTATTTTTCCTATATAAATAGTTTTCATGTAGAAACAATGAAGAAGAATATATTTTTTTCCCTTGACATACCGGTAAATTGAACCGAAAAGTATGGAAATCAATTCACAAGTAATTATAGTTCGAGCAAGTTGACAGCGTTTTCTATGAAAAATTGCCTCTTCATCAAAATGGATCTCTTTAAATACAACTTTAATCCCTTGTTCTATCCATTTTTCACCCTAACGTAGTTGTATATAATCACTCAAAAATATGGTACTATTAGATCTATGTTATTTTATACTGTTCTACTTTCCTACAATATATTCTAAGATATTCCAGTATATTCTGATCCTCTAAATATTCGTGCTTTTCCGTTGTTTATTCGTCCTATAAAAAAGTGGGATATTTCACCAATTATATCCTTTTAATGATAGCATAAGAGGGTAGTTGAATTTGCCCTAAATTTCGATACCTACGGAGTAGCAGCAATGAAGATCATGCAAGAGGTTCATGCAAGAGGTTCAGGAGATTGAGTGGGAGAATTTTGGGAAGATCTAGAGCAATTTTGGATATATAGCACCAATAGGTTTATTGTTTTAAGAGGGTTTTCAGGGAGATCTTTTTGCGTCATTATTGTGTGGATCTATAATTTTATAGTTGGTAAAATTTAAGATAAATGAACGCACTGTTGGAATAATGCCTTGAAAAAGCCGAAATTCAAGCGTGTGACATTAGGACTTGAATGGTTTCTGTGATATATATTGCTTTTCATAGGTTTTCAACGTTGTCGTCTAGAAGAATATGACAAGGACAAATTGAAAACAATACGAGTTGGAAAGATTTTATCCCCAAAAATTAATTTGACCATCTGTAACCGGTAATAAAATTAAAATTTCTATCTGCCATATTATCCAAAGACTGAAATTTTTTATCTTGTACTCATTAGAATAATATATATTATCAGAAGTAACCACAAACCTTGAAGAGCCAAAGAATTTTTTTCAAATTTTATGACTTGACACCATTTACCACCTTGATAATAGAATCTACAGTCGAAGGATCGGACAACTATGAATTATTAATTACTTGCGTTGCTTTATCTTAAAAAAATAACAAAATCTTAAATAAATATACTTACTGTTGAGATATCACCTAATTCACCGCCCTCCCCGGCAAGAATTTTTCTGAGAATACGCCTCATGATTTTCCCACTCCTCGTTTTTGGTAAATCCGATACGATATGAATAGTCTTAGGGGATGCAAATGGACCAATGATTTTTCGCACCTGTAAAATCAGATCTTTTGATAGATCTGAGGATGTGTTACCACTTTTTAAAGAGACAAAAGCACAAATAGCTTGTCCCGTCAAATCATCACTGATTCCTACCACTGCTGCCTCTGATACAGTGTGGTGCGCAATAAGGGCAGCTTCAATTTCTGCAGTTGAAAGACGGTGACCAGAGACATTAATGACATCATCAACACGACCACGGATCCAGTAGTAGCCATCACTATCACGACTTGCCGCATCACCGGTAAACTGCACAATTTCAGCAAGGTTTTTACTTCAAATGCATAAGTTCGACTAACATAGTATCCTTCAAACATTCGAAGATATGTATTCATGTATCTATTGTGAGCACCCCAAACCGTTCTTGCCATACTAGGCCATGGTTTCTTAAAAACTAAATTGCCTTCGACATCAGGATCTAATATTTCTTTTCCTGAAACTCCATCTATAATTCCGGGCTCAATGCCGAAGAATGGAAGTGTCGCAGAGCCAGGCTTAGTGGGTGTTACTCCTGCTAAAGGTGCAATGACATGAGAGCCTGTTTCGGTTTGCCAGTAAGTCTTGGGTCCTATTAGTATTTCTTAGGTTTCTGACTAACGAATCTCTTACATCAACAATCTGTGCCTCCTTGTTCCCGACTACCTCATAATACCATTTCCATACTTCTGCAGCAATAGGCTCGCCTACTGAGCCTAGAACCCGAAGATGCTTAAAGTTTGACTTTACATGATGATCACCCGCACGCTTAAGTAATCTTACTGCTGTTGGCGCAACATAAAATTGAGTAACTTCGTGTTTTTCTATTACCTCCCAATACCTTGAATAAGTTGGATATGTTGGGGTCCCCTCGAATACAACAGTCGCAGCTCCTAACACTAGAGGTGCATAAACTACATAAGTATGCCCTGTGATCCATCCCACATCACCACCACAAAAAAATTTATCCGAGTCATGGATATCAAAGACATATTTTCCAGTAGCTGCTGCGCCAAGAATATATCCAGCTGTAGAATGAAGAACACCCTTAGGTGTTCCAGTTGAACCTGAAGTATAAAGAATAAATAGAGGGTCTTCAGAGTTCATGGATTCAGGTGCAATGTAAGAAGGCCATTTTTCAGCCTCTTCATGCCACCAAAAATCTCTTCCTGATTTCCATGAGATAACAGCGCCTGTCCTCTTATAAACCAAACAATGAGTAACTTGAGGACAGTACTTCAAAGCATCATCAACAATCTTTTTAATACCTATGGTTTTCCCACCACGTTTTCCTTCATCAGAGGTAATAATAACTCTTGAATTGGCATCAATTAATCGATCTTTCAAAGAACTAGATGAAAATCCCGCAAAAACAACCGAATGAATAGCACCAATACGAGTGCAAGCTAGTATTACGATAAGGGCCTCAGGAATCATAGGAAGGTAGATAGCAACTGTATCACCCTTTTTCACACCGAATTGTTTCAATACATAGGCTGTTTTACAGACTTCTCTTAAGAGCTCTCCATAATTTAAAGTCCGGCCGTCCTCAGGATCATCCGCCTCGTAAATTATTGCCGGCTTTTGGGGGTTTTTAAATGCATGCCGATCAACACAGTTATATGATGCGTTTAATTGGCCCTCCAGAAACCAACCAATGTCTCCATTTGCTAAGCTTCCCGACTGAACTGTCTGGAAATCTCTTTGCCATGTAAGTAGTTCTCGTGCTAACTTTCCCCAGAATTTACTAGGATCATTGATTGATTCTTGATATAGCTTTTGATACTCATCCAGATCTTTTTTCTCATCAGCTAGCTAGACTTGAGACGGACTAGATAGATATAGAGACATACTCCTTAGGTGAGGCCTGCTCGAGTGTTCTATGACCTGTCAGTTAAATGATATGTTTGATTATATAATCTGGTATAAGGGTCCTCGCGCACTCTCAAACATAATCTTGGGAGGATCGAAAATGTTATGAGCTTCATCGTTGATAGTAGGAATTGAGTTTTTTGACAGTTCTATTATGATTAGTTATTTTTTGAATAGAATGTAGATTATAAAGAATGAAATTTTTCTAATTAATATAGAGTGAATTTTTATATAGTCCATCATCCGTTTCCACAGGAATTTAACTTCTATACTCAATCTCAATCTCAATCTCTATCGTTCAATCTTTTTCTCTTTCTTCCCACTCGTCTTCAACTCCTTGTAAATTGCACATAGATCTTGTAAAATCCATTTCATAATGAATGTCTATAACGAATGAGAAAATTTGATCACCAGACTCACCAAAATGGTTAGAGTTAGAGCCAAGTTTGATATCTCCCATGACCGAAGTAGTATACTTGAATTAAAGGTAAAGGACAGAAAATATCGATTGCTAAGGCGCAATTTTAACGTTAAGATATTATGAAAGGAATTTATGTTCTAGATCAGAAAGAGAGAGGATATGGGAAGGGAGGAGAGAGGAATAAGAAAGGCATCAATCAATCATTCAGTCACTTTTTCAATAGCCAAAAAATTTTGAAAAGTTGGGGTGAATAAATGCAGTCAGCCTTTATTTAATATAAAGGATAGGTAGATAGCGTAAGTAGGTCACAGCACTACGTATGCCCTTTCCTCCGCTCCCCGCGCCCGTCACTATGATTATTTATCATCTGAATGGGGCAAAAGGGAACGTGGGGGAGGGGAAGAAAAAGTCGTGATACAAGCCATGATCCTTGTTGACCATCCCTCTCCTCATCCCATGCAAATAAACCAATGTAAAATGTAACTACTCATTTTTTACAGACTCTTTTCCCGCGCACGCAGCTCTTATGGCCAGTATAATTAAGTATTTTTGGGTGGAAGATTCCTGTAAAAAAGAGGTTAGAATCGCACGGGTGAAATTAAGTCAATTAGTCATCATCCATTATATGTCAATAAATCAATGATTATCGTATTTGAACAAAAGGTGACAAGAACTATGTTAAAAATGTGGCCTGGACTCAAGGTTACTTCAACGTGTTCTCTAGTTACTTACTTGATAGCACAGTATGTCATAAAACTGCAAGGACAAAATTCGACTGAATGATGCTGCTGCCGTCGCTATCATATTGCCTGTCATATGAATACTGTTGGCAAGAAATGTACGCTCAATAGAGACAATCGCAATTTCTCCTTTACCACTTGTTATGAAACATTTCCTTAAAAAAGAACCAGATCGAAAAAATGCGATGATGAGCCCTCACATTTTTTTGACTAGAAATTATCAAAGTGGCTTTGAAAATATGAGAATTCCAATCTGAAGAACGACTACACCTTTGGGGACGTGTTTGTTATCAATCAAGAGTTGGATAAGCAACGAATTTAATTTGTCTAGGCAAAGTGCAACAAGAAATGAATTTAAATACATACATTAAATTATTTCTATTTGAAACATTAAAGCCCTACAATTACGAAGGGATTCCTAAAGCTCACCCAGATTTCTTGATAGAATCATAACCCTAACAGACCATCATTTTATTTTTCAACCTGCCTCTGCCCTCAAATCCGAATACTGCACTCCAATCTTTACAATTGGGACATTGGATGCTACTGTTCTACTACGTTCAGAAGCACGAATGTATACTGGCTAAAATAGTTGCCAGTATAAACATCATGTGACTTTTCAGGTAAGAATTTTGTGTGTTTAAACAACTCTCATTTGTACTAGTTTATGTCTGTGGAGGAAATATGTTACTTGCATAGCCAAATACGTCGCGTAAACATAATAAAACAGGGTCTGGAGCAACGCGTAAACATAAACATCTACAATTCATATTAATAATTTAAGCCGCTTTTTGCTGTTTACCGCCTTTGAGGCTGGCTATATATCAACAGGGGAGGGGTGGTAAGAAGTTGTGATGTGTACCATGACTCATGACTCGGAAGTTGTAGCGCGCGTGCAGGGCTAGCGCGTTGTGACACATTCCGAGCCGAGAACCCGCATCGCTGGCGCCAGCTAAACGCATAGTCCATTCCTTGCCAAAAATCTTATTGCAACATAACACATCTTAAAAATAATCCGGATTTATTCTGCTTAAAAATCTGTCTTGAAGATAGAGTCCTATGCAAACTAAGTTTAGAGGGCCATGTTCTTTCTAAAGCCCTTATATAAAAGAAGGTTCTTCAAGATAAATAGATGCCAAGACCTCATATACTTGGCCCAAAAAAATGGCTCGTGACGAGATTATTTTTTTGAATTTGCTCCAGCGCATGCAGCTTTACTTTCATTAAAAAAGAATTTGAAGTTCGGTTGAAAATCGATAGAGGCAAGGATTTTGTTCTACTCACATTGAATTCTAGTTCGATGGTTGATGAGTTATGTTGTGATCAGTTTTTCGACAAGAATGGATGATGCGTTTAGGTGGCGCCAACTGTAAACTGTCTGCCGGTGCCATTTGTAAAAAGCATTTAAGTTTATAATGTGAGAAAGTCACAGGAATATCAGAGTAAACAAGAGAGGAAAGTCATATGTTGTGAACCCCTATTCCACATGCAATCCCTTTTTCTCAGTGTGTATCTCCCTACAACATTATGGCTGACTAATCGTAATAATTATTACAGCGCTATGATCTCCTAAGTCGTCGGAATCTAACATATAGATACATATTATTTTTTGCTTATATTTGTATCACTAATGCGTAAAATAAATAAATAGATTCTGATACTGATCGGATAAGTTAGAGTAATCGGCTGAGTCTCACATCATTTCGTTGCCAGAGTATAAATAATCAGAAAGTGGTTGAAAGGAAACGAAATGTCAACTACATATTACTTATTGCGTAATACTAATAATTATGCGGCAGTAATTTTTTTTCCCAGTGCAACTAACATTTTTCTATAATTAGCGTCAATACTTCAGAAAAACCCCCATGTCAATTCTGGTGGAGTGTAGGGATTAGAATGGATCTCAAATAAGGGGAATTATAAACGTAGGGTACTTAAATTTTAAACGTAGGGTACTGACGTCATTTAAGCCCAGCATTCCTGACTAATCATGTTCAATTCACTCCAGTAAATTTTCTCATTTATTGGAAAATAATTAAAAATAAGAGTCAAATCAAAGTTTTACTTATTGAAGTAAATAAGAGAATAAACGAAAGAATAATTAACTAATTTCACTAAAAAATTCAAATCATTTGAA
>PEDP01000811.1:0-17253 GCA_002918395.1 Erysiphe pulchra | reverse complement strand
TTTTTGCTGATTAAGCATCACGTGGAAAGTATAAATTTCAACACAAAAATGCTCTTCACAAATTTGTATGAAAATTAATTCTAAGTCTGACCGGCCCTAATAAACTAAAAGTTAATCTGGATTAAAGCAGGGGTGTAAGTCGAGATAATCGACATTAACAGGGATGTTTTTCCCTAAATTGCCTCGCCTTCTGTTTTCGAGTTTTTGGTATATTAAGGACGGCAACAATGATGATAGTATATTAAGACATCTACTAAAATTTGATCTCAGTAGGACGTTTAATCTAGAAACGGCACGATTCGGAATCTAACGGATACAGATTGAATTAAGAAGTGATATGAGAATATATAGAGAGAAAGAGAGAGAGTCCGTCTTCAAAATGATGTATTAAAATAGATTTAAATAAACTTACATGCATAAAAATTCTCCAAGTAATCTGATTTAATTATCAATTTCAGCCTGCCCCAAAAGCCGCCCCCCTTGGAGATAGAGAGTAATGTAGAAGAAAGTCCTTAATTTCAAATACACCTCATCACATTTCAATAAAAAGCATAATGTTTTACTCATATATTAGATAAGAGAGAAGTAATGGCTAAAACTGAAACGCAAAGGCTGAAGAATCACAAAAAGCTTTGGGTATGGCAACCAAATTCGTGCTGGAAATAGAGAATAGCCATAGAAACAATGATGGGAGACAACTGGAGCCATGTAATGGAGATTATGAGCAGGTTTGGGGCATTCCTTGCAAACATAGGATTCACAGTTGTCTTCAATCCCAGATATTATTGAATATTGATGAGTTTTATAGTCAGTGGTATATTTCAAACTTTTTAGAAGATGATATCTAAAACTCTGGGGAGGATCTTAGTGAAACACTGCTACCCGAGCTTGTAACCCAGCTTGGACAGATTGTATCAACTTGGGCGTCACATCAGCAAGCTGCATCGTGTCTTTGAATACGGAATCTGATGCAGCTAGGGAATGGTGACAGTTCTTCAGCAATATCAACTAGTATTCAAGATCCTGCATTTTGAGACCAAGGGGGCGGCCAGTGGGAGCTCTGAATCGAGATAACAGAGTCAGGATGCGAGGACGAGACCAACAAACCGATCCAAGCAAGACCCATGAAGAACTTTCTGCCTTTGATAATGCGGCTTTAACCTCAGGTAATCAGTCTAGAGTCTAGCAGGAAGCCAAGAAGATGCTGAACTCGATTCCCGCATCTTTTCTAATTGACCACGAGAGATTGTGACGACAGCAAAGACAGTGGTAGCAGAGGCATAGGAGTTCTAAACGGTGTATTAGTAAGTGACTCTCGTTATTGGTTGGAACTAAGACCCTGGTCACTTTGGTTTACAGAGATCCTAATGCTGATTGGAGAGAGCAGTCAAGAGAACAGGGGAGGGAAGTAACAAAGTAAGGAAGGGCGTAAGAATATAACCTTTCCTTCTATTTACTTAAATTTTGCTAAACAGGAGTCCTCCAAGATAATTTAATCTACTGGCGTTGCATGTCTATTTTCATTCAGGATTCAACGAGAGGAGCCTAGGTTTGTCATCATAAAAAGAAACGTTTATATTATAGTGAACTAATAAGCAGAACAAACAGTGTTCGATGTTAATCCGAGCCCTACAGTTCGCATGAGATAGGAAGGGATTTAGTCACCCGAACATGTATCAGAAGCATGTGATCAGGATTTTGAGTCAGGAGAAACTTGTTAGATGCTGAGAATTGGTGCCATATGTCCGAAACTATATTGTTTACTCAAGTGGTAGAATAAAATATGAATCGCAGAATAAAAGATTAGGAGAAGAAAAATTAGTTTGATTTGGCTTCTTCAAACTTTTGATTGTGCAATTTTCTTGGGGGAGGGGCTCTGACCACTTCAGCTGATGCCGGGCTTGCACCTGACTTGATGTCCGCGCGTCTTAGGTGGGATCTAAGGCATTTGAGTATTGCTTGAAGAAAATGGCTTAAAATTAATTTGCACATACTCATGGTACTTGATTGGTACAGCAATTAAAAAGATTTCTTTAAAAAAGCATCAACATCAGAATAAAATAAATTACTTTGGAAATTGGCTTGCTTTACTTGTCTAAACATTGTGCGGTAACTATGCATTTTATTTTAACCAAAATACAGGATAAGAGAAGGGAAACTAAGTATATTACTCCTAGCCCCATTATTTTAATTTCTCAATCTCTAAAATTTGTGACTGAATCTATCAATCATTTTCATACGTATAATTGAGATATTTCATTGCATCATAATGTCATGATTTCGTAATTTTTATAAAAGCAGAGAAACCCCATAAAAAAATATATCTGACACAAAATCCTCATCCTCATCTTTATTAATGCATCAGATCGTTGGTGAACGAGTTATTTCCAATCCGTAAAATAGTAGTACGATTCTGAACTCCGTAAAATATTTGAAAAAATAACAAAAAAAAAGTCGCAGACCTTGTGACCGAAAAGTAGAATAACTAGTTGTTAACTAAACTCCCCTAAACATTCGGACCAAAAGGAACCACATGGATCCAAGAAATTTAAAAGCACTTAGACCCGCTACACTCCATAGGACAATAGCAAGATAGATCGTACTACGATGGTCCACAACGTTACTCGGTGATAGATTTCCCGGAGTTGCGGATTTTTTGTCATTCATTAATCGAGATAAACCGGCCGTACTCAGTACTGAAGCAACCAAGCCAAAATTGCAAACAATCCAGAAAAGAACAACTCGAGAACGAAATCCTCTATAGTAGTCTTCTTGTTTTTCACTCGCAGTAAATTCGCGCTTCTCCTCTGGAGCTTTCTCACCAAATTTACGCATCTCAGCATCAAATTGAGCATTAAGATCTCCATCATCAGTAGGAATATTCACATCAACTTTCCCTCCTGGTTTTAGATTTGCCGAAGGTAGTTTTTCAGCTTTATCATCGCCTTTAGTACCCCAGGTAATATCATGCGTGTTACAAAAGGCGTAGACGTTGAGGACATTAATGTATGTAGGTACTAGTATCAGATATTGAACAAATGAAGTAAACATATGCCATGGATCGAAAAAGAGGAACGATACCAGAAACCAGAGGGCATACGTAGAAGCCAGTGAGACAATGAGTGTATAAAAGATTTGGTTTTTGAGAATATCGGCTACACTGAACTGTCCATCTGCCAATTCTTTCTTGATTGAAACAAATGTGATAAAGACAGAGGCAAACATCAAGTAGCTATAATTTTTTAGGATTCTTTCCTCAAGGATTTTAGGATTGACTTACCACATAAGTACTGCCCAAAAAATAACCATCGACATGTAGGAAAAATTAGATCCCTGAGGTCTGTTTCCTAAAGCTAATACAAAGCAAGTAAGAAGTGTAAAAAGGTATAACCACTCGAATACAACTCCAAGAATAACACCAATTTCACCAAGAAGGTCTGGTGCACCCAGAGACGTTGTTAAGATATGGAAAACCAAATAGAAATTACCGATAGCAAACCAGGCAAAGATCATGTTTATAGTAGTGTAAGTAAATTCAATCAGGAACGCAATTTTTCGTAAAAAGCTATGTCCGCTTCGAAAGAGTTGGTAAAAGTGCGCAATTGCATAAACTGCTGCAAAGAAACTTCCATTTAACCATCTGCGTCGTTGTAAAATAAGTTCTGCCATCTGATCTGGAACATCAGTTTCCCCTGTAGCGGATTTGACATATTGCAATATCCAATGGCAATTACGTTTTGAGACAAGCTCGAAACAAAGAATTCGATCTTCAGCAAGATACATATTTGCAGTGAAAATACCGGCGTTTGCACCATGCATTTTTTCTCCGGCAAAGTATTTTTCCAAAGGACCGTCACCAGCCTTATCATTCTGTAAGGCTATATAGCGATAGGCCGAAAAAGCACCAGGCAAGACCGAAATAAACCCAAAAGCAGATTCAAGAGGCTTGTCTAGAATATTACTTATCTTGTACTCAAAATTTTGTGTAGCTACGAGCGGATTGAGGAGATTTCTTCCACCTGGTCCAAGCATTGCTTTTATTTCCCCACATGCTCCAGCGCACATCGGTTCTAAGTCAAAGGCTTTCCAAAGATGATAAATTGAATCCCTACCGGGTTTAGTACCAGCGTCAATAAGTACACAAATATTTGGATCTAGGACGCGTCCAAAAGCTTGGAAGAACCATCTATGCGAATTAATCTTTTTCTGATTTTTCTCTTTCAAGCAAAATAGCATTTGCACAGGTTGCTGTTTTGGCCGTAATTCAACCAAGTCTTTTTTAATAGAAATCCCAACCTGTGTCGTATACTCATAAATATGAGCGGTGACATCCTTTCCATTAACCTGCTGCTTAGCGATACCATCTTGATATACACCCATACCTGCAAGAACTGCCCGGGTTCTTGGATTTATCTTTGCACGACCGTCGCTGACAACACACACCACAATTTTCTTCCACGCATCGTTCCCCCATGTCTTACTGTCTTTTCGTGAACACATGTACTTAATATTTTTAAATACCCCATTCATTGTCCGCGCAAAAAGTATATCGTCTTCATTGTACATTGTCACGACAATGAAGAGTTCCGTATGGCGAGGCTTTGCAAAAAGCTTCTGTCTGAGAGTAAATCGTTCTTCAAAGAATTCACTTGGATCACAAGTAGCTGCTGTGTACCTCATATGAGTGAATTCGTCTCTCTCTGGTGGTTGTGCATGTTGGACCTGGTTAAGAAGCCGTGGTGGAATCGGACAGTCCAAAACTAGATTACCATTGAAAAGCTGCACCTCTTTAACGGTTTTATATCTTCTCAAAGTAGGTGCCGGTGAAGATGACAAAGGTGCCTTAAGTTCTTTAAAGTCGCCGTAGTTTTGCCCATAGCCAGGACCATTATTTGATAACATAGGAGAACGATCATTAGCTTCAGCGAAATACTTATCTGGTGGAGACCCATATTCCGATAAGGGAAGTTCTTCCTGCGGATTAGGCTGGTAAGCTTGATGGAAATATTGATCTTGATGTTGTTGGGGATTAAATGCATAATCTTGTGGGTAACTTTGGTTCGGCATTACAGGATATCGTCGCTCATACTCTTCATTGTGTCCGTAACTATTTTGCATATTCTCAACTGAATACTGTTGTATCAGTCAGCTTTGCACGTGAGCATATTTTCTAAATGACAAACGGTAGGTTGAGCTATTAGGCGATCGCTAGGGGTATTTCCTCCTGACTCTAGTAATGAGTTCCCGCTAAGATTTCTATAATCAGGAGGTCCGCTATATGGGATATTGGGATATTGACTGTTGGGTTGAGTTTGTTGGGCTTTTATAGGTGGACGAGCTCCTTGTGGGTAATTACTCAAATCGTAATGATCATTTGTCCGACCTTGGTTGAGATCTATATGTGTTAGTTCAAAATCATGCACAACATGGAGATAGAGTAAAGTTCAACCAAAAGATTCTTAGTTATGCGTACAGGAATAATCCACAAGACTTGTTAACAAAAATATTATGAGTTACCATGAAATTTAGCTAGGCTCTAATCTTTCTGAATGAGTTGAATTAGACGTAAAGAATAAAGAGAATGTGAAGTTTTCCAAAAATGTAATGAATGTGAAGAGCGTAAAGGAGTGGATAAGCATACAATACTGTAAAGTCACAGAATCACAGAGAAATTTAATATTTAACACTGCCAGAGCAAAGAATAATACAGCTTATCGCAACTCTTACGTCACGAGTCAAGGAGAGAATGATTCTTAACAAGAATTAAATATCGACTTACTGGGGCTATTATAAGACATATTGAAGAACGTCTTCTAGAAGTCTCAACCCAGAATCCTGACCAATGTGAGGCGACGTAGTTTCCTTGAGAAGAGAATGATTTCTTCCTGTTTTTTAAAATAGATAAGAGATTATAAGGGGTTTGTTGAATACAAATCTCTTGAAATAACAACAACCATGTATGCTTCTGTTTGACTTCAAGACAAGGTGCCAATAAGGAAAGTGTGATCGACGGCGACTATTTTCGGAGCGAGTCAGAAGGGCAAGTTCTGAACTTTGACTTTAGACACTGATTACTCAGTGCACACGCGGGCCGTATCTTCCATATCGCATAGTCAAAATAAGAAGACTAGTTCCACAAGGTAAGCGAAATTTTTATTAAAAACTCTTTCTTTAATCTGGCTCGGTGTTGTTATTTTGTAAATCGCCAGTATTTTAGTTGATAACTTCGTCGGAACTAAATCGTTGGTGAGACTGTTAGTTCCCAAACTAAGATCCTTTAAATTAGCCTGAAACGCCAGATCACCAAGAGAATGATCAGGGTGTCAGGATCTTCTCAATTAGAACTTAATGTATGGGACTAAAAACACATTTCCACCAAGTTATCCATGTCGAGTGATCTTGGAATGATGAATTGACAATTGGTCGCCACCAGATGGAGAAGATAGAATAGACAGTTTCAGCGTAGAGCAATGGATAGATGAACGGATAAGTGATTGATTGAGAGATACAACCTCACGGCTTGTTACGGTCGGCGAAAGCTTTATCCGGGTGGGTGATGGAGATGGCTTGAGTTTCGGAAATATGTTCATCTGATCATCGACCCAAGCTTAAGTGTCAATGTTGAAGGTCCAAGCTCATGTTCGACTCTTTGGATCAAAATTTCCTGATTGAAACAACTAGGCAACTAGTGATACGAGGCTTCAGAAAATTAATTGGTCGGTCTCCGAGGATTTATCCGTATTTCGGGACGATCCCACACATTAAGAGCAAACCTGACTCTGACTTTAAAAGACACGCACATATATGTTTTATGGTGGATGGTGGATTACTTGGTGTCTGGCTCGTCTATTGGGCGATTATTACAATTTTGTAGCTGAGATGCACCTTACTGATATCTCACTTTTCATCTACTACCAAAGAATCCACACACAAGACATAAATTCTATTAATGGCTGTTGGGTTGCAAGTAGATAATCTATCAATGAATCAGAGCCTGTTTGGCTCACGCTTACACTCACGATTGCAACTTCTTTTGTCTGAGTTGCACATTCGTACTTCCTTCTCCAAATATGAAAAAAAACAAACTTCTGCACAAGCAGCACGTATCGCAAGTATCGTTGATTGTCAGTTTGTCATTAATGGGGCAAAATCTTGCATGTAATTAATATCCCTAGCAATCTCCTTAATATTAAAATATGTGGGTGCCACTAGCTCTGATTTTCAGTGATCTTTAGCTAATTCAGTACTGTTAGTACCTGCTTTTAACCCTTTTCCTACCCTGAGGATCCTCTGTAATCCAGTCGCGAATAATAGTCTTAAAACTCTACAAGCAGAAAAATTGCCGTAGTCGGAACCACAAGACACCACGTGACCAAACATTCATCATCTATCTACAAATTACCTAAATAGGATATTCAAACATGTCAAATGTACTTGTCTACACTCTCGTCTTCAGGCCTTTGATTCCCCATACATTATTCATTTAAATACTTTGAATCCCTAAAGTGATTTGACCACTCGCTGATTCTTTTGACTCGCTATTTTCACAAATATTTCAAGACGTAGTAGTTATTTTCAATTTTTCACGGGACTAACCACCTTAGAGAGACTTATTTTAAAATTCACAAAATTTTCTTTTAAATGATTTATTTGAAAAAGGATCTAATTTTATTGTCAGCAATAATTTAAAGAATAGCTCGTTGTCTTAACTGGAACTCGTGAATAACAACACTTCGACCTAGGCTCTTCGATATTTTAAAAAATTTCAATTCTCACGATGATTTAGTGAATATCAACAGAGAATGAGCTAATAGGTAAGGGTTTTGCATGACTTTAGTTAACGGAAGTTATAAGGAAGAGATCCGCTTGAAATGTGAGATCAACGGTATTTACCGCGCGATTAGAAAAACAATGGCAAATACATCAATGCTTCTTAAAGTCTTACAATCTTTAAATATTGATTGACATGTAGATGCTCTACAACAGTACATAAGAAGTGTACATGCAAAACTTATGCGATCAATACACACAAAGTGTTCCCTCGGAATCAAATAGGCTCGAAATCGTAGGCTAGTCCTCGCAGTTTCAAGCCTAAAAAAGCATCATCGAAAACCATAAACACAATTAAACTACCCAGGATCACTGCCTATTTGTGTCGTGAAGAACTTGGAGTCATATTGCTTAATATCAAGCCTCCGATCAAAGAAAATTGATGATTTCCTCGATTGACGTACGCCTATTCGATCTCTTGTTGACTATCTTGTGAAAATAAATGTTCCTTATTCAAGACAGCGGTATCATGAAGAGTTACATAGCTGCGTTTATTGGCGCTCAAGGGCATTTGGCCAGTAGACCGAAAGGTTGGCTTCTAGTCCAGGTGCTTTGAATAGGATCATTGCGGCATAAGTAGCAGCTAAAAGGCACTTAGCTGTGGAATCTTTGATTCAAAGGAAACTATCTGAGTCCGAGTATGCGGCAAGAAATGCGGGTGATATTATTAGGCCAACTAAGATACTACATGGCCCTTGATATGTGATAAGCTTAGTGATCAAGGCCATGATAGGTGGAATTGCGTGACAAAAATAGTGGCTTAAGACGAAGAGGATGAGAATGAGCAAATCCGGGCCAAGAGATCTTTGTTGCTAGGCGATATCTCTGTAGGCCTAATTCATTTTTGCTGCACATTGAGGTTTCATTCAAATATAAATAGTTTTACCTTTTAAATCACAACTTTAATACTAATTTTCCAGATCTTCACGACGTACCGGAGAGAAATGATTCGCTATTGATACAATATTCCCCTCTCCCCTTATAAAAACATGTCCATTACTAACACAAAACATGATTTATCGCTATATTTCAGCGTGTCTAGAATTTTTGTAGACGCTTACTTTATCTGTTTTTAATATAGTTTTGATATGTAGATAGTTTGTGACGAGAAGCTTTGTTTTTTTTTTGTTCATTGAACGTCCACGGTGCCCATTTTTCTATGGTCGCCTGATGCCTCCCCAGGGGCGTAGGACGCGCTGACGAGGCTCACCTCGCAGCGACTATTACTAATTAGAAATTTAACTAAACAAAAAGAAATTATCTATACATTAGGTGAGTAAAGCCATCCAATGGCACTCTCTATCGCTTCTATCCATGTATTGCGATCCAACTATGATTTTTGAAAAAACTACTGCCCCATCGTTTGATCCCAAAAGCCATTTAATCGCCTCATGTTGACTACGTATTCCGATTTCTTTTTTAGCCAATGCTCTTGTCCAGCGACAAAAGAGAAAATTCACTGGACTTTTGTCTTTTTCACAAGAGCAGGATAAGAAACTCTCGTGATTGAATCTTTCATGATACTTCTTAAAGTCCCCATGGCTTGAGCGTGAAGAGATTAGGCAATGTAGGACTCTTCTTGGCAGCTTCAGCTCGGTAGGGCACTTTCTTGATGTCCAGTTTTGTAGGCCTAACTGTTTGTATCTTGTGGAGGCATTGTTCTACCACCATGTCTCTAAGCGCTGCTTGCTATTAGTTATGATGATATTTTCAACTGCTGCGTGTGATGGGTTAACTCCCGGTGAGGTGATATAGGCTTTTAGGGCGCCAGCTTTTGCCTAACGGTCTGCTTCTTCATTTTATGAAACCCCTAAATGACTGGGAACCCAATGCGCGAGGATATAGCCTGTGGAGATTGTGACGAGAAGAATCTACTAGCAAAAGTATGCACAGGTCACGTGGGGATAGGGAAATAACGAAAGGGGGGTGAGGACTTAACATTTTCCTAAATTTATTGTTTGATAATTTAAAAATTAGATTCCGGTAATACTTTCGCACGATTTAGCTATGCTGAAGATATCGGCATATTAGGCATTGGACGCACAGTCAAGGAAGCAGCAGCAGCAGCACAGGAAGAAGTTGATAGCATGATGAATTGGGCAGAAGAAAATGCTGTTTTATTCGACGCCAAAAAGACGGAAGTAATTCAATTTCCCGGGCGAAAGAAAGATAAACCTGTTGGGATTAAAATATATGAACAGACAATTCTACCCTCTGAGCAAATTCGTTGGCTAGGTGTGCAACTCGACCCTCTCTTTTCGTTCAAGGCTCATGTTTTAACCTGGTGCGAGAAAGCGCTAAGTTTGGCCCCACATATGCGGCGATTGATTACCGTGAAAAGAGGAGCTTCTCCTAGAGCACTCATAACAGCAGTAGATTCGTGAATAGTGCCAGTAGCAACCTTTGGCGCCGATGTGTGGTGGCCGGGTTTGTCTCGACCAACAAAAAACGGGAAAGCAAAACCACCTCCATCATTTAACTGTGGGCTTACAGATGACGTCCTACATGTAGCCTTGAAAGCTACATTACCGGTGAGGAGAACTATGCCAATTGTAGTTTTACAGAGGGAAGGAGGTATTCCTCCAGCTCACATACTTCTAGAAGGTTATCGATTGCGTCTCGCTGCTCGACTCAATTCTCTTGATGACCAGCACCCTCTTAGAATCAGAACAAGTGTATTTCCCAATGTGGGTACCTTTAAGTATAAAGCAAAGCCGAGGATGTCAGAAAGACCCGAAATTCAAATGTCTCGGGTTCAACAAGCCCTCCGACAGCTACCTGAAACTGAGGCTGCGGGGCCTCTACCAGCTCCAGTATATGCTCCAAATCTTGGAATAAAAGCAGATGGAATAATTAATCACCAAAATTTGATGAGTTCAATAAGTGTAGCAGATATATGTGCCTATTCCGATGGCTCATCAGAGAGTCCTAGTCGCTCGTCTTGGGGGCATGTTCTTCAGCGCGGAGGGACGACACTTAAAAAGGGACATGGAACACTTCAAGGTAGAGAAGTTTATGACGCTGAAAAATTCGGTGCAACAATGGCACTTCGAGCTGCTTTGTTGATGAGGCAAAATGGAGAGGAGATATTTGTATTTCTCGGCAACCAGTCCGCGACAATAGCTCTACAAACAGTATTCGGTTATCTAAATTATTTCATGATTTAGCGAAGAGTGTAAAAGCTGAATTTAGATGGGTGCCAGGTCACTCAAAAATTGGAGCAAACGAAGAAGCGGATTTGGAAGCCCGTATTGTTCTACGAGATCTCCCTGAGAGAGATACTGAGCCTAACTATACTACTTTAGCCTATCTTCGACGTCTTATGAAACAGCGACGTCAAGATCTAGTAGAGAAATGGTGGTTCGACGTTTGTCAACATTAGGGCGTATGCACAGGACCTTAAATAGAATAAATAAATTAAATATATACGCTTAGTAGATCGTCTGCTATGGCCAGGAGAATCGAAATTGAGAGGCAGGCTTATGTAGTCATTGTTTTCTTTGGAAGTGCATCAAGAATTGAACGTGGATCCAGGGGGTGAATTCCAGTCTTTCGAAAAGCGGATAATACGTTCTTTTCACTAAAAGCTTTTTTGTACGTAGCCTAGAATAGCACGAGAAAATCGCGCTTCTTGAATAATGCCGACCCAGATGTTGTAGAAATTAGCTTATTTAGAGCATGGGTATAGTAGGTCGCAAGAGGACTAATGATACCAACGTCCAGAGGCTATAAACGGCGAGTTGAATGAGGTGGATAGATTAAAAGTATTATACGGAGCTCCTCACAATGTTTGATGAAGTCTGGAGTTATACGCGATCCGTTTTCGTCAATAAAAAGTAAGCTCAATGATCGCCTTGCTTTTGCCTTCATCTCTACTTCGAGTACCTCGTTTAGCTAGCATAGCCCATGTTCACCATCCATTAGCAGTATTCACAAAATAGCAGCTGTGTTCATCCGGCCGAAAGTCCTGTAACCAATCATCATATAGGTCGCCAGAGGCTGCCTTGTAGGTGAGGGCTGGAGAGAGAGCACTACCATTAGCACAGATGGTAGTTAATACAGTTGCCCATTCTCTATTACTGTCCTGGCCAGCCATTATAAGCTTCTTATTCTCATAAGTCGCCTTTGTGGAGATGCGTCGCGTATTCACACTGATCACAATCATGAATCCCTTCTTGTCCATATTATATATGTTTCCCGGCATGATGTTATACTCTTCTATCTTCTCTCTTATGATTCGAAAGTACGATTCGTAAATCTCTTTTGAGTAAGCTCTGTGTCTGGCTAGATCGATGTAGCTGAGGTATCAACTATCAAGTTCGTCTACATAATTCCGGAATCTAATACCATTTGTCGCTAAGAGGGTAACCAGCCATGGTATTGGAAATTAAGCTGACCATGGCTGATTTTGGGGGTGAACAGGCTTCGCTCTGTCGCCTAATCCATTCTGTAAGTTGGGATTCCTGGTGTTTGTTGAGTGCTTGCTGCTTTTCCGACTTGAGTGCCATTGAGGTACTTTTGCCTTTGAGTCGATCTCCTAAAGTTTTCCAGTTGACTCCGTGCTTTCTGGCTATAGAAGATACATTAAATCGATCACTTTCACGCGCCTCTAGAGTAGCAGCCTCTACAGATCATATGTTGTGGAGATATTTAGTGTATAAGATGGTTGGTGGTGTTCATGAAATACGGCGGTGCCGCGGGGGAGTCGGTGTCGCCCAACTTACTCTTATTCTTTCTCCATTTTCTCCATCTTCTGCTTTCCTGTTTTTCAACATCTGCTATAGATATTAGATTCTATTAAGGGGAATTAAGTTAAGGCCTCAATAGCTTAAAATTTTAAGATTAATTATAATAATCAATATTGGAGCTGTTGAGGTCTGTTAGTAATATTCCTACTATAGCTTAGGCCTAGGACCTTAAACAGAAAAATTAGTAAAGAAAATAAATTCACAATCACCCATCATCCTTTAATACACTGTAGTTGCTACAATATCGATTCACAGTGAACCGGCTCCTTAGCTCCATATTCCACCAAGTGACCGCTTCGCAGTTGGTTTTTCTTGAGTATGAGCTTAAGAACCTCAATAATAAGTTCTTTTTCATGCTATAGAGGCGAGTAATTGGCCTTTCGATATTTTGAAAGTGCAATATTTGCAGTCTAAAGTGTCCGAACGTTGTTTATCACTTGTCTGAACAATTGTGCCACAACAAAGGAACAGGTTTCATACTGCAAATATTACACTTTGTAAACGTTGGAGGTGGCAATAACTCACCTTTATAGCATGAAAAAGAACTTATTATTGAGGTTCTCAAGCTCTTATTAAGAAAAACAAATTGCGAAGCTGTCACCTAGTAAAGGACGGGTAGGAGCCAGGAAGCCGGTTCACAGCAAACCAACTTTGTAACCTTGTAACAACTACGGAAAAATTGCTCACAATGTGAAAAGTTCTAGCGAGTAATTAAAATTATCTACAGACTCTTATATCAACTGATTTAAATTGATTTAATCAGTTGTGGTTGTGTTAACTGGGATGTTTGTTCGTAAGTGGTACAAAATTGTCCGGGCAATGATAAACCACCACCTCAGAGCGGAAATATTTGGTACCTGAACTTTAAAGATACACATTAAAACGTTCAGCATTCTACATACTACTTCGCTTGATTTTGAATTGAAAAGTCATCCATGTCTATAGTTACCCGTTCAAATAATACTATGATTGCATACTATTCCTCGCTTGAGGAAGCAACAGAAGCCGAGAAAGCATTTGCTTTAAGGAATGGGTATTGTCTGAAAATTCGACGCACCCATACCGTAGGAAATAGGACAAGAGGATTTATAAAAGGTAGAACCTTGGCTTGCGTTCATAAATGCAATACTAGTAGTCAATCACAGGGAACAAGTGTTTCGAAGTTATATCAAAACTGTCCATTTGAAGTTCGTATATTCAGGGACAGAGACGGTGGCGATAATTGGTCAACAAAAATAACTATGTTGGAACATAATCATAAGCTTAGAAATATTCCGCCTCCAACTACTCCACCTCCAACTGCTCCACCTCCAAATATTCCGTCCTCAAATTTTCCGCCTCAATCTATTCCGCCTCAATCTATTCCGCCTCAAACTATTCCGCCCTTAAATTTTCCGCCTCAATCTCAATCTATCCCGCCTCAATCTATTCCGCCTCCAACTATTCCGCCCTCAAATTTTCCGCCTCAAAATTTTGAGACTACACTCATTCCGCCTCCAACTACCCCACCTCCAACTATTCCGCCTCCAAATTTTCAGACTTTAAATTTTCAGACTACAATTATCCCGCCTCCACAAACGTCAGATTTTGCAGGTTTGATGAGTGAATTACGACAAGAACATGACTTACTTCTACCGTACGAGCAGCAGCTTTTCATGAGATCCATCAAAGGAGTTCTTAACAGAAGTATTCAGGCACGGAATTCATCTTTGGATCTATCGGAACATACACATTTGCCACAAAAAAACAGCTGTAGTATATGTAAACTTAGTGGCCACAATTCCCGAACATGTCCGAAAAAAAATACCGCTACATCGTCTCAGCCCTAAAAATCGAACATGTATAAATTTTAGTAGCCATTATTTTTGGTTGCCAAAATCTGACAACATTATAGTAGATTTTATATGATCTTTGGAACTAGAGGGTTTGAAGAAACGGTACTACATTGAGCTTGTATTTTTTGGATTTATATTTGCTCTTTGCTTCCATATATCTATTGACACAAAAAATGATATAAATATTTGGGACTCAGTAGTGAAGACGTCCGACCTTCTTAACGACCTAGCTTCAAACAACTTCTACGTTGGGTATTAGTAGCATCTATAAGAAACCGGTAGAATATCTCGGCGCGCGATGGTCTTTTAGTTGGCGGCGTGGATCTGTGGAGATTTATTTTATATGGTCAACATTTCATACAAGCCTTCGCTTCGCAGATACATTACTGATGTACCTCAATAAATTGGATGAAAGAAGTAAAATCTGAGGGTAGTTCTTCTAATTAAAAAAAGATGCGATAAGGATTAATCACCGCTTTTTAGACGAAATGCTTCATCACTTATGTGTTGGTGGATGATTGAGTGAGCTCTTCTTTCTTCACAACTAAGCTTTAAGTAGCTTCCACATTGAGTATTAGCTACTCTAAAAGACCGGTAGAATTTTCCGGCGGGCAATGGTCCGTAAGTTGGCCATCTACACCATCTTTAAAGAGTTTGGTATTCAAATAAAATCCTCTTTTCTTCAAAGTCTAAAGATAATAAAATTACCTCAGTTTGCTTTAAAAGATGACGCACTTCAATGACAGCAAATAAGATGCTGAATTTCATCTATAATAAAACTTGAAAGCCCACTTCAGACTTTACTTGTCCCCTAGGCATCATGACCCTCCGCGTCACCTGAGGAGCTGGACAAAGTCTAAATACTTTTATCTATATACATGACAAAAATTAAATTCTATTTATTTTGGGCTGACACCATATTTGTCTTGCTCCCTAAATTCTAGGCCATAATTGATCTAATCTCAAATGCATCAGTTGAAGAGATAAAAAAAACTTAATTCCTCGTCTGAATCTAACGAGACTAATTAGTCTGAGAGGGCTCAAGAGTAGGAAATATGTATTAGACAGGAGAATGAATCTCCTGATCCTCGGACACTGAGGAGCTAAAGTGAGCGCCATCAATCGGGACCTCCGGCCCTGCTTGTGTCGGCGTAAGGGTGTAGAAGGAATTAGCACCTAGTTTAAAATGGAGAGTTCAGAGGGTAATTGTGACAGAGACCAAGCTGATTGTATGAATATCGATTTATTAGTCTAACATGGAGAGAAATCAATACAAAGAAATGAATGACTACTTATACATGATACAATGATATCCTCATATCCTATACCATGTCTCACATACAAAATATTGACATCTGTGTTTCCGATTTTGGTTGCCAGTAGCAACCGTGTAATAATCGTCTGATATATCACATGACATAAATTATGTAAAATAAGTATATCTGAATAGACTAATTGTAGGGTCGAGCGCCCGGCGAATCATTGGTGGAATTCTAAAATTTATAGCCTCTGATTGGCGAAAAATCCTGGTATTTAATTTGTAAGTGAAAACGGAGAGCCCGTGCAGGCCCCACAAAAAAAAATGTAGGGCAGTTTCTGAAGGCCCCGAACACAGCGGCTATAGTCTTGAAGCTCATGTAAAATCAATCATCGATGTCGCAGGCATGTTGAATATCAATTTTCTACTTATTTTTTTTTTAGCAAATTTAAAGATGATCGAAATTTAATGTCTATGGGGCGCCTTAATGGGTATCCACAAATTAGGTTTTGCGCCAGTCAAAGCTTGCTTCACTAAGACGATGTGATGTTGATGATTGATTTGTCAATAACTTTAGCTCACCAATGATGAGCTGGTAATTTTACTGAGAATGAAAACGGATGGCCCGTGCTTTATGATGACATGCAGTATCCATCCACAATTAGGTATGGACCAATTGCGATCAACTCAATGCTTACTAATTGGACGAACGACTGAGGTTCAATGTGCAAAGTGCAAGGGCAAAAACGGACGGGATGGCCCGTGCTGAAAACACGATCCATAATTAAGTGTCGACCAATGGTAGCCAGATACCGCTGAGAGTTGCGACCCTTGTAATGCTGTTGGTTTATGCAGGGATACTCAAAACTAGTTGAGCAAGGGTTGTGAAAAGAATAGGAGTTGCAACGACAACTCCGAAGCCACTGATAACTCACGAGTTCCGACTAAGTGTACCGTACCGCTAGATCCAGACTCAAATTTTCGTAATAATAATGATATTGTTTGCCTTACCAATGTAATAGGATGAGCCTCACACAGGGAGAATATATCTTGATTCTAGGTAGGTAGTATTAGCTTGACAAGATAGAAAAACAATCAATTACACAGCTATTCCTATAATCTCAAGTGATTACTTAGCACCAGGTGCAATCCTATCCTTGTATACATCGTTTAGATCAATTCTTACAGTCAGAACTAAAATCTGGCGTGCGTGACTTGGCCCAATTAAATGGAATGATTTTTTGGATTTTTTGGCCCTGGTTTCTTTCGGTGATAAATTTCGACAGTTCTTTCTTTTTTTTAAAAAAAATATATATCATGTGATATAGGTATGAATATATATAGAAAATAGGTGTGTTTTTATTATATAAGCTTCCCGGTTGTGAGATTAGGGCCGGTCAGACTTAGAATTAATTTCCATACAGATCTGTATCGAGCGTTTCTGTGTAGGAATTAAGCGAGGCTTCTGCAGGCTGATGTCACCACTTTTTTTTGCAATTCGACGTGATATACGTCGCCCTCACTTTGTGATATTCGACACACCCCCCTTGCTAATTAAAACCTTACCTTTAGGTTAATCTCC
>PEDP01000810.1:0-17269 GCA_002918395.1 Erysiphe pulchra | reverse complement strand
CGTTAACTATGGGCGTTGAAAGTCGGCAAAAAATGGTATTTTGATGGGGTCGCACGGACCACTGTCTTTTTTTTGATGTATTTGCATCAATAATAGATAATAGAAGACAAAAAATCTCCCACCTCAAAGCATAAATTTCCCAACCTAGCATATCAAGATCACGTGTACAACGTGAACGAATCGACCTTTTTTAGACCAATCAAGAAACATGTATTCCGACAAATCATCACAGGGCTGTATCATAACGCCTTTTTTTCCTCTGGAGATTTGGTTGTATCATATTCTCTTTAATCATTAAGAATGAAAAATGAGAATGGGATTGCCTCCGGTGTCGATAGTACGACCGCCCCTCTATGATTTATCTCTGATTTGATTCCCAGCGCATGAAGGATCGGAACTCTTATTTGAAAGATGTATTAATCTATTCCCTTTTTTTCAAAATCTCTATATTTGAATATTGTATATAGCTACCGCTCAATTTCTAAGTGATAATCGATTTCATATTTTTTTTTCCTCAGAAGGGAGTCAATCATATCCCTAAGCAGTCACGATGTGGCTTTCAAGATATATCTTTGCACTTGGTTTCCTCTTTTCTTCAGTATTCAGCCATAATCCATTACCACCTTTTATCACTATTACAAGCGGGATAGAAGCTGAATGTGGGGGAAGAGTATTCAGCGAGCAAGATCTTAATAAAGCGGCTACTGTAGCATGCACTAAATATTTTGCTCAAGAAACAAATATTGGTCGCCGATGCTTTTATCTGAAAAATGCCGTTAGCCACTACAATGGATATATTTTTGACGGAAGAGGCATCGTAATGAAATGGGCTTTACCTACACAAGGAACGTTTAGAAAAGGTATGTCTCGCCCAATATCTTGCTTATTCCACTCGCTATCTACTCAAAATTCCATTACATTGATTTCAGAGACTAATTTCCGACATGGAAATAAAGCTACAAGTTACGCCATAGTTGAACTCTATTGGGGTGAGGAAGCAAGAACATGTAAGGCTATCGGCGCAGTAGAGAGCAAATGGTATAAATTAAATCATGTTATATGCAAAATTAAACCGCAAACTAGTGCACTTTTGTGAGGAAATTAATTCTAAGTCTGACCGGCCCTATTGGTAAATAGTTCCCTAGTAACACGCCAGAAATTGTGAACAGTTGCAATGACAGCTGAGACATGTTAATGACGTGAATTAGTTAATTTAATCGTTAGTGGAGCAAATAAAATTTATATTGTTAAATTACTACTCTAGAAGTCAAATTTAAGATGCGATTAGGGAAGGAGTTGAAAAGATAAATAAGAAAGAGGGAAGGAAGGATTTAAAATTTGAAAAGGAAAATGAGAGAATTGCCTCCTGCGTCGTTCGTTGGTTATCCTCATGATTTATCTCTGATCTAATGTGCCCAGCGCAGAAAGGGTCGATACTCTAAAACGAAATATATATTTTGATATCTTGCCTCTTTTCTACACAATCCCCCCATATTTGAACATATTACGCAGCTACCTACCGCTCAATCTCTTAGTGAAAACTTCCTTTGTTTTTATTTTCATACTTTTTCCAAGAAGGAACTAAATCATATCTCTGAGCAGTCATGTTGTGGCTTCTAAGACATATTTTTGCACTTGGATTCCTCTTTTCTTCAGTATTCAGCGAGAATCTCGAACCGAGGTTTACTCTTACTCCAAGCGAAATGCGAGCCACATGTGAAGGAAGGCTATTCACTGAGCAAGATCTTGATGCTGCTGCTGCCGCATGCACCCGGTCTTTCTGGACACCATTTGAAGCACTGTCCTCGGCCTTCATAGAACTGCAACCGCGAGACTTTGTCAACGATGGTTATTGCTTCTAACCCAGTTAGCAACTAATGTCAAAAAGTAGAGAAGAACTAATTGTATCATACAAAATCCATACTTGACCCATGTACTAAAGGACTGTACATGCATGACTGTAAAGTTTAGTTTAGTCGGGTTTACATTTTATCGTGTCGGCTCTAGCCAGCGTACATTGTACATGACACGTATAGAAGACATCTAGAACACATGATCCTTCAAACTACAGCAATGACCACCCGGTGCCTAATTTCTCCCAACACACCATCCAGATGCTAGTTACATTAGGTCGAATGGGTAGGAAGGTATTCACTATAACCCAAAAGGCCACAGACTGAGGGAAAACTAAAGGAGAAAACGTACATGACTGTAAAATAACTGATATAATTCTTTTTTCCCACGTAAAAAGATAACTAACTCCACTCCCTCCAGTCTCACCAAATACATTGTTCAAGGCAGAGATTGCCAAATTTATTTTGATAGAATGATTTAATAGCTATTTTCGAGGGAAATATTATTTAGCTTCCAAGCTGCGCAGCAATTACTTGAAGAGATAAATTTTGAGATAAGATTGACGGGTAACTACCTGGCACTTATGAAAGCTATCAATAAATATTACCCAAAGTCAAAAAATCAGCTTTTTAATTGGCATATCTGGAAAAGTATTATGGCCAAGCCTCGTGGATCCTTTAGTTCAAAAGAAGGACGGGAAAATTGGGAAAAATCATTGAAGTCAGTGGTTCAGTGAACTAATGAAGAATTATTTGAAAATGCATTGATCGAGCTGAAATCTCGGTCCCCTTCAAGGCCTTATACAGTTTGTTGAAAAGCAGTGGATGCCTTGTAAAGAGGCATTCTCAAATCCTTACACATCAAAGTACCTTGGCCACTCCACATCATCTAAAGCAGAAAGTGCCCATGCAAAAATTAAAGTTATATTGAAGTTTCCACATCCAATCTTTACACAGTTTATGAGAAATTGAAAGACTCTTATATGACCGATATTAGTGAAATTTGTGCACAAGTTGGACGGCAACAACAGAAGATTGGACGGTACTTCCGAGATTTAGAACTAGCAAAAGAGGATTGATCAATTTATGGAATGAAATCAAGAACCATCCTGTGCTTCAAAATTAATTCAGTATGTCGGCAAAGAAATTCTCTTCTCCAGCTTGCAGTAGCACTGAAACGGTTCTGGTCCTACGGGAATGGGACTAGTCTCGGCCGGATAGCCCGAACCTACGATATCTGTAAAGGCACCGCAATTATCTATACCAAGCGTGTCATCACTGCAGTGCGGTAATCAGGATAAGTATTTCGCTTGGCCAGATGCCAACCGGAGAAGGCAGATTTCTGCGGTAATGGCGCAGGAGGGCTTCGATGGGTGTGTGGGCTTTGTAGACGGGACCAATATTCCGCTCTTTCAAAGGCCGGGAATAGATGGGGAGGTGTACTGGGATCGTAAATCCCAGTACTCGTAACACGCAGGTTGTGTGCGAATATGATAAGAGAACAATCTATAATGTTGTCATACTCAGGGTGCCCAGGTTCAATGGCAGACGCCACCGTGTTTCGCAAGACGAATTTTTCGCAGGTGCCAGCTAACCAGTTTCGTGATGGAGAATATGTAATTGGAGATAAGAGGAAGTCAGTCTTCTGTGTCAGTAATAAAAAGAGAACTTACTTATATTCAACATTTAACATAAGCAGCATATGGTCCGAGTAACAACTTGATAACTCCTTAAAACAGCACCGCTACAAATCTTCAGGATCACGTAAATTTTATCACGTTTCTAGCCCAATTACGTGTTGGTAATGAGCAATTTTAAGGAAAAGATGGGCATCACTGAAAGAGTGGATTGCAAACAACAGTCACGAAGATGCGGAGCATGCCGTGGGGCGGATATCAGCTTGTTGTATCCTCCACAACATGTTGGCGGATCTAGGTAAGTAATTTTTCAATATGAAGAATGTTGCTGATCTATTCCATAGGAGACAACTGGAGAGAATGGAACCCAAATACTGGGAGTGATGACTCCCAGATGAATTATTCCGTGTGTGCTAGCTCTTTAGAATTCCGAGAAAGAGTAAAAGAGTATGTTTTGCAAATCAATTCACGACGGTTAACACAATTGATTTAAAAAATTAAATACAAAAAAAAATTAAACCCTCTAACCTTAACCCCCAAAAGTGAAACTAAAATAATCAGTAAATTAAGAATAATAAAGTGAAATCATGTGATACTAACATTGTCAACTATACTTATCGAATATTTTCATTCGCTCGTCAATTTCTTCATTAGTTGCATTCTGCCCTTTCTTGGAATTAAGATAATCTAGCCGAGCTTTCTGAGCTTGGCGGGCCAAATCTGCACGCAAACGCTCAGCCATCTCCTCCTTCTTCATTCTGGATAAAGATTCCAGTTCCAAAAGTTTTAATGCTCTCGCATTTTCGAAGTCTTTGCTTCGAGCACGTTCCGCGCTTTCTTCCTTCAACCGGAACTTTTCTTTTTCCCAAGCTATCAGCTTGGATGTCCCTTCATCCACCAGATCCCTCACTTCAGTCCTCCGCCTCTTATGCATAGCTCTTTCATTTTCTATGCCCTCATCCAAGGCAAAAAAAGGTAAACGTCTATGTAGACGTCGCTGGGCAGCTACCTGCGACACCTCCTCAAAACTAACATCAGCAATGGTTTTATCGATCACAATCGAAACTCACCTCAGAAATAAAGGGTATCTCCTCTACCGCTGGCCTTTCCACAAACTCCTCCACCTCCGCCCTTTCCAAAAACTCCTCCATTTCCAGACCCTCATCCATCCTTTCCCAGCTCCCCATCCCAGATTGCTGATCGTCAACCGTTCCTGTTAAAATTGCAGTCTCGTTTATCATGACTGGCTGAGAAGAGTCATATTCAGCCAGCGGAGTAATTTCCGGTTTATCACCGAATAGATTGTCCATTCTTGTGAAGAATGGACATATTGTTTCTAATTTTTGGGACATTGTTGAAATGCCCTTCTTTCGGTCTGCGGCTGTTATACTAGCATCCGTCTGTTTTTGAAAGATCACTGCTTTCACAAATTGATCTTTAAAATTTCGCAGCCTCTGGTACATGACAGTACCAGACAAGCTTAGCCTACCATGTGAATTTTCATTCACATGTTTAGCTAGCTGTTCAACCATTGCCATCTTACTGCGGACTTTTCCGTTGACTTTAGTCTTCTTTCCCGCCCCAAACAGGCTGTTGAAGTTTTCTCGGACTTCTAGCCAAGCCACAATGTTTTCATAGTCACTTTTCAGAAGTCTCATTCTGCGGGAATCACCTATAAAATTTCTTAGTAAAGTTCAAGCTATGGCAGCATACTTGCTGATTTTTAATTTAATTTAGATTCACCTTGGTTGGCAGAGGTTTCAGGAACCATCGAAGACGATGAAGCTGACATTTTTTAAGAGTATCACTGTGTTATGAAATGGTTAAACTATTGGAAATAAATTTCGAATAAAAGTCTATAAAATCCAGTAAGTCCTAGGAGTGGGGACGTCTTTTTGAATAACTTGTTCATAAATCTAGCTGCAAAGTTCTAAGATACAATATGCACTCTCTTCATATTCCATTTCAAAATTTGACCAATAGTAACAGCGCTTATTTTCTTTTGCCGGGAATCGGACCTATCTGCACTGAATTTGCTTAATCGGGTGGCTGAATGATGCCAATGAAAGCAAAAAGTAATCGCAAAAGCCTTATCTTTACCCTGGCGACCGATAAGATTAATTGGTCTGTTTATTTCAGGGCAATAGGACGTTGATCATATTCCGAATTCAAAGAACATAGTCAACTGAGTAACGACATGTTATTAATAACGTACTCGTCATGCAAAATGTAACCCATTCAATTAACTTTATACTTTACCCGCGTGAGTTTTATGCACGATTGGTAATCCAATCCCTCACCAAAATCTACAAATTAACAACATGTTCAAACATTTATCGCCATATGTTTATCAATTTAGATTCAAATAAATTGTTTTACATTGATATAGCTATCGTATTCGCATTTGAATACACTAGTTAAATTTTTAGGAAAATAAATGTTGATGAGAGAAAGTTATTGGCGTTTCTATTGTGTTGATAAACTGCCTCTTTTTATTTTCCTCACAACTTGACCTCTTCTGAATCGATTTTAATGAAAAAAAATTTGTTAAATTAAGATTTGAAGACTGAGTAATTAACAGGGATTTTAAGAATATTACTTTGCTATTTAGAAGATCATGTTGGGCTTCAAATCTGGATATTCACAATTAGTGAGTTTTTCGTGAGTAGAGTAGAAGGTTAATCAAGGTCACAAAAGAGATGTTTGAATACCCCTATTGATTCGAGAGATGACAGTAGATTTTCTTGTAATACGATAAGGTAAAATTTCTCTAACATGAAGTTTTTATTGATTAATAGAAATCAAACATTTCATATTAATGAATATTAATTCAAGTTTTTTTCGGTGGTTTAAGTTAGATAATAACAAATATTCGTTCTTATAAGTTAGATAGATAGTTATCAAAATCCACATCTTGATGAAATGTTGATTTCTATTAATCAATAAAAGCTTCATGTCAAAGAAATCTTATCTTATCATGTTAAAAGTCATGTTCTGTGAGTGGATTTTAAGAAGGTAGTTAGTAGAGTTCTGTAGTAGAAGTAGACAAATAGTAAGGATTGTAGAGTATTGATTTGATTGGTCCGATAATTTTAAACCCCAATTAAAGATCCAGGTGACCTAGAATTGTGCAAAGTGGGGGGGAAAAGCATTTAATTTTCTCGAGGTGGGCAAATAACATTTCCCTATTAAAGGTATGATGTAATCGCAGTTTAGTTAGATACCAACACTAGTCCTGCCTTATCGGAAACGCTAGTAGTGACCCTTAAAATTCAGGACACAGATCTCATTATGTAGAAAAGATATAAAAATTTAAGAAACAATACACATTGATACAACATATCACCTATATACAAATACTTGCTACAATGAATCTGATGATTTATAAACATAACTCAAATCAACTTTTGAATTTCACCCTGCCAATTTTAACAATCTAATAGTGGATGGAGCAAATAACTTTTTCCTGTTCTATTATTACTCTTAAAGTCAAAATTTGAGATGAGGGAAGGAGTTGAAAAGATAAATAAGAAAGAGGGAAGGAAGGATTTAAAATTTGAAAAGGAAAATGAGAGAATTGCCTCCTGCGTCGTTCGTTGGTTATCCTCATGATTTATCTCTGATCTAATGTGCCCAGCGCAGAAAGGGTCGATACTCTAATCCGAAATATATATTTTGATATCTTGCCTCTTTTCTACACAATCCCCCCATATTTGAACATATTACGCAGCTACCTATCGCTCAATCTCTTAGTGAAAACTTCCTTTGTTTTATCTTTATTCTTTTTCTTTCCAAGAAGGAACTAAATCATATCTCTGAGCAGTCATGTTAGAGCTTTTAAGATATATTTTTGCACTTGGATTCCTCTTTTCTTCAGTATTCAGCGAGGATCAGGATCTCGAATCGAAGTTCATTCTTACTCCAAGCGAACTGCGAGCCACATGCAGAGGAAGACTGTATACTGAGATAGATCTTGATGATGCAGCTGCTTATGCATGTATCCGATATTTTGGTTTGGAGACGGCTAGTAGTTGCCAATGGTGTTTTCAGGAAAAGTCTATTACCCGCTACACTGGACGCCTTTTTCACGCGAAAGGCTGCGCAATAAAATGGCCTCTACCTGGTGGAATGTTTGGAATAAGTATGTCTCGTCCAATCAATCCTCTCCCAACCTACAAATAATCCCATTTCATTGACTTCGGAGACTAATTTGCTTCCAATATGGGAATATAGCCACAAACTACGTCATTGTCGATATCCATTTAGGCAAGTGTCAGGCAATAGGCGCAATAGAGAGCAGCTGGCGTACAAAATATGAAAATAAATGCAGAATTACAGAGCACCCCAGTGCGTCTAATTAGAGAACAGAACACCACAACTGGATTCTCGAGTCATTTCCTCACTTCTCAGAAGCACTGTCCTCGGCTTTCATAGAATTGTAATCGCGAGACTTTGCCAACGATGGTTATTTGCTTCTAAACCAGTTAGCAACTAATGTCAAAATATAGAGAAGAACTAATTGTATCATACAAACTCCATACTTGACCCATGTTCTAAAGGAATGTACATGACTGTAAAATAACTGATTTAATTCTTATTTCTCATGTAAAAAGATAACTAACTCCAGTCTCTCCAAATACATTGTTTAAGACAGATCGCCATAACCATTTGAATAAAAAGGTTCAATAGCTATTTTCGAGGGAAATGTTACTTTTCCATCCCCTCAGTCACTACTTGGCACATTTCAGTTTTCAGCCAATCCACACTCAACACCTTACTGTCAACTACTCTACTATTATGAAATTAACTAATCAAGATTCCCTGCACTATTTTAACAAAACTGATTTGAACTCTATGAATTTAAAGGTTAGAGTAATTCGTGAGGTTTTAATTCAATCTATGACCCTTAAGAAAAGACTGAGAATCAACCAGGTCTTCCTGGAAGGATTCGCAAAGTCGTTGCATTAATTTTCTATATAATGCCTATTTACAGGATGTACAAAGATCTAAACGTGATTGGCGAAATATGTTTATATTTGAGCCTAATCACGCTAATAAAAGTAAGCAACTAGATTAATCAAAATCACGTGATTTAATATGACGTAAGGTCCAAGTCGTGACACTTCCAGTTTCTCAACTTGTTCATAAAGTTGTTTCTTCCCGCTTCTGAGATTTCTACACACAATAATCCAATTCAAAAACTGTCTTTTTTGAATGTTTAATTCATTAAGTTTTTGTTTCCAATTTGATCGGGAACAACTTACAACTTTGCTGTCGCCGAGCTTTGTTGCCATGGCAATCTGCGGCAGGGACTAAGTTGAATAAAAGCTTTAGAGACAGGCTTACAGTTTGACCTTTCCATATTGGGTTAAGTTAGCAGGGGTATGGGTATGTCCTGAGTGACGCGCCAGGAATTATGAACAGTTGCAAAGGGGGCTGATAGAAGATAGTAAGGTGTTGAGCGTGGATTGGATGAAAACTAGTAAGCGCCAATCAGTGACTCAAAAAGGTCTGGAATTGTGCAAAGTGGGGGAGGGCAAATAACATCTCGCTATTTAACATTATCATTAATGCTTGGACAAGCCTGTAATACAAACCACATTAGAGTATTCCAACAAAGAAGAAGGAGAAGAAGAGACAGAAAGAAGAAAGGGAGGAGAAAGAAGGATTTAACAAATTAAAAAGGAAAATGACAAATGAGATATGAGATATTGCCTTCCGCGTCGTTAGTTCATTCGCTACTCTTACGATTTATCGCGCCCAGCGCATGAAGGAACCAATGTCTTATTCGAAAGATGCGTTAATTTATTCCCTTTTCTTCACAATCTCCGTATTTGAGTATTTTATATAAGATGTAGCTACCGCTAAATCAAAAAGTAGTAATCGATTTATTTTTATCTTTTTCCCGAAAAGGAACTCAATTATATCCCTGAGCAATCATAATGTGGCTTTTAAGATATGTCTTTGCACTTGGTTTTTTCTTTTCTTCGGTATTCAGCGAGAATCCATCATCGAAATTTACTCTTATTCCGAGCGGAATGAAGCTGAAATGTGGAGGAAGAATATTCAGTGACCAAGATCTTAATGTTGCGGCTACTGCGGCATGCTCCCAATTTTTTGTTGAAGAAAGGTGTAGTAGTCGTCGATGCTTTTATCTGAAAAACGCTATTAGCCACTACAATGGACGTCTTTTTCACGGAAGAGGCTACGTAATGAAATGGGCCCTACCTAGACGAGGAGTGTTTGAATTGGGTATGTCTTGCCTACTGTCTGTATGGCTTATTCCACTCGCTCGCTACCTACACAGAATTCTATTTCATTGACTTTAGAGACTAATTTACGATATGGAAATATAGCTACAAACTACGTTATAGTCGATCTCTATAGAGATACGTGTGAGGCTATAGGCGCAATAAGCAGAAAACGGTATAGTAAGGAAGATGCAAGATGCAGAGAATATTGAAGACTAGTGTAAGGGTCACAAAAATTTATAGGGCTGACATGAACAATGTCAGAAACGCGCGTAAAAAGGCTGCGAGAGATAGACATAACATCTCGGAAGCTGCTCTCAATCTCCTCGAAAGCCAGAAATACTTCGTTCGCACAAGAATCAATGAGGATAGTTCAATTCAAGAGTTATTTTTTGCCTCACCTGACTCCATTGAGCTTTTTCGTATGAATTACGACATCATAATCAAAGACGTCAAGAAGATCGTGGCATTGTGATGGAAGAAATGCCTCGGCATCGGCGTCCTTAGGAATCGTAATTTTTGCGGATCCAACGTGCATTGTTAGTGTTACGGCTTGTAAGCCGATATCCAACGCAGGCACTAGACCAGGGTAGATATAAATGCACCCAGAACTTTCCAGAAATTCTTAGAATATTCTACATGGCGACTATGCCGAAAAACACAGAAGTCATTAGAATATTCTGGTATGATATTGTTAGTCGGCCTCGAGAGAACAAAGGGGGACATCATCTGAATCAATAGACATATGTATATAATACTTTAATACTACTCTTCCACAACAAAGCCAACATTCACAAGTGTTACGTCACGAATTTTCTTTATTGATTAGAATTGTCTAAGACTTGGAATTCTTTTTGTACATGGATTAATTTTTAATATAATCTTAATAGTTACATCTACTTTACGAAATTGTGCCTATATTCTTCGAGATTTATCCTCCCAGAACCAATACAAATTTCTAACATTACCCAGCGTCATTGTTGTTACCATTCCGATTTGAGGTTAGCGGAACGTTTTCTTCGAAAATGAGGAGGAGAAACTCAGCTCGAAGTTGAAAAAGGGATGTGACTCAATCTTGACTCTACAACTATTTTCACAGAGCTGTAGGTTCGTAGGGGACACCACGTACAGGTGTTGAGTCGTCGACCCCCATCAATTTGCTTAGATATGACTGATTCGTTACCCAACAACAATCATCCATTAATAGCTACTTGGTTCGAAAAAAAAAAATCAAACTTCAACAGACGAAAATTTGCTCAAATTTGTACGAGCAATTTGAAGATAAGAATGAAAGGCCGTATCCGAGCACGTAAACAGAATGGAGCGGGGTTAAAACTGTAATAGGACTGAAGCCTATATTCATAGATACCCAGGTGTAGCCTGGGTTAAATCAATACAGGTCAGGTTAGTAGTAAACTTTCTTAGAGTGAGGGAAAGGGAAGGTTGAGAGGCAGAACATGAGGCTGTCTACATGTGTAGATAAAAGACGCGAGTCGCGTTCGCGCTAAGGGGCATTTCTTATCTATTCTGAAATTGTGTTAATGTTAGATCTTTAGATCAAATAAACTCGTATTAAGCTTATTTAATAAAAACATTTCTTATATGTCAATTAAATCCCTAACAAAAACCAGCTTTTTTTAGACTTCCATAAAGGCTTCGAGTATCATATTTCACTATGTAGGGAAGCATTTACACCTCAGTGAGGTGGTAAAAGTGGAATCTCTGATCGATGGTCTTTCGATATCCCACGGGTATACAAAAGGATGTACTCGCTAACTGTCGTCACTAGCACATTTAACGCCCCAAATGGGTCAGTGGGTGATGGAATGAGTCTATCCGCTCCCCTTAGCTGTCCTGAAATGCCCTTTTTTTTGTTGGTGGAGATTTTAAGATGAGCCGCCCTCTCTGGGACTCATCGATATTTCGAGCTTATAGATCCTGCTCTGATCTCCATAGATTGGTACAATAATAAAGGACTCAGACTTCTTAACCCAGTAGAAATGCCTATTTATAACGGTGGTGGAACACTAGACCTTTTATTCTGTTCAGAAAATAGTGCGGTTTGTGAGATCTGCTCGGATTTACACACAATTTTTGATCAAGAAACTCTCGTTACGAGTATAAATTACATTAGACATACTCAAAATGTAGATAAATTATGTTACAAAGATCAGATAATGCACACTTCTAGGGGCATGCCTTCGAAAAAGTCACCGCAATCTTTGAATACCTTGGTGGAATAATTATTGTCAATTTGCATTACACTCTTATCGCAGAGCTCGCTGGGAGGGCCAGGCTATGTTAGAAAAATTTGGCCTTCAAAAAATCGAGCGAAAAGCAAAGAAAATGTACTGGAACTCAATTGTGGCAGAAACAAAGTCACTTCCACAAGCCTACAAAAAAGTGAAATGGCGTAACTTGGGCCCTAAGTATCAATCGCCACCCTTTCGTCTTGATGACGCCACTGAACCTATTACCTATTTTCGATCAACAGGAAAAAGTCCGACTTTTTCACCAAACTCTTCTATGTCATCACCTAGACTCTTAAGACGTATCGGCTGTGACGGCTGAATAGCCATGGTTACCTGTAGCCTATGCTGCAAAGGCTACTCATGATTATATAAGTATGGGATGCATGGGATTGGAATAACCTAACGCTGATACTGGCAGGAACCAAATGACTATGAGAAATGAAAGACTAGGGAAGATAATCATTGATTAATGATTAATGGATAATAGATGATAGATGAAGGACGATGAAGAAAGTTTAATGACCAAGGTATGTCGAGCGAAGCATAAGTTATGAACATAGTTAATGTAAAATGCGAGTTCATGCTGAGAGAATGAGAAGCGAACTTGTAGGCATACTGTTGTGACTGCATAGAACAATATCTGATGGGTTAGTATAGACCTAGTCTACGGGGTAACAAGATCATGTAAATAATAAGGGGCTTTTACATTCAATGTAGAGCATTAATTTATCATATCCTTTTATCTATACAATTGGTTATACGCTCAATATTACCTACACACTTACTCAATTTCCTAACTTTTACTAATAGTAGTAAAAGTGCCTCTATTACATTACAAAGGTAATTTCATGTGCTTTAATAGTTCACTATCACAACACATACTGATAATGTGTAAGTATTTCAAATTCTTGTAAAAATCTACCCTTCTTGTCGTTCTAACCTATTTAAACATTTCCAATGGCATGATTCTATGTCGATCACATAAATCTAATACTCATTAATTATTCATCATGATCAACTAAAAGTTTTAAAATATAAGTGATTACGTTCGTGATGAAATTTAATAAACCGAAAATAACCATATTGTAATGAAAATAATGTAACACGGCAATTTCGCGTAACTGAACAAACAGGGTTGTCAAATAGTGAATTACCGGGTTGCCGGGTAACGGACGATGTGGAAGTAAACAATCCTGTTGGATGTTAATTTGATATTTATCTATCAGGAGTTTGAAGGATTGAAATTAAGATACCTTGTACTATTAGATTTTTGCCATTGTTGTTATTGTCAGTATCGTTATTGTTTAGGCTCATGTTCATGCGGTTTTATTATTACTTGTAAACATAGGCTCACGCACAGGATAAGTAGCTATGGATCTTTGTGCGTGTTGTAGATAAGACACTTTTCCTTTTAGTTAAGTTTAATATACAGAAGTTATATCTTCCACTTTAAGTGTGACTCTTTTATGTGATCATTACACCCTAGGGGGTTACATTTTTAACACATATATTATTTAAATGCTCATTGCTTTCTTACCAGATCTGTGACACCGGCAGCTATCCTGCTGTACCGGTACGTAGCATCTCATGGGATTCTATTTCTCCTCTAAAGGCATTTACTGCAACTTGCAAAGTCTCCTCGTCAGCTCCTGGGGTAGATGAGCTAGCTCGCCACTATTTTTCTACTCCTGGCTTGAAGAATTCTAGGATCAATGATTACGAATCTCTTCGAACACTACATAGAACTCGGAATACCAATCGTAGCGCCTTTAAGAGTGCAATAATAATTATTCTTCCAAAGACGGGTAAAATTAAAAAAAAACTATCAAAAATAGAATCTGGGGCTGTACTAGTGAGATGGATCTCAGGCGATAGGAAATTACTAGAAAGGAGCGTGCTAGTACATTCCAAAGCGCCAGTGACAAAAGTTAGCAAGTACATACATCCTTTTGTATATGCCAGATACAAATCATATACACTAGAATTCACAGTATATTCGCAGGGGTATTTCCGATACACGAAACCGGTTTAAGCTGGTTAGTGCGATGGTGGCAGTTCTTAGTTCTTCCGAGAACTAGTCCAAACCACAAAGTATACATTTTGAAGATTTCTTCAACCAGGACAACAAACGTTTAAGATCAAGATTTCTGTGAAATTTAGAGATTCAAAGAATTCTTTTAGGTTACCTAGCAATGTAGTTTGAACAAAGACCTGGACGTTGATATAGACATTGATCTGTCCTCTTTGCAGCATAATGATAATAGTCACTCAACTCTGAAAATACATCAAAAAAGTTTCGGTGCTCAGTAAATACTGCAAATTAGGAGCGGAGCCATTGGCGTGTTTGAAACAACATTTGTGATAGCAAAATAAATAATTCTGAGAAGAAAAATTTATATGATGTAAATTGTTTAGTCCAGACGATGACAATGTGAAAAACATTTAGAATGATGATGCTTGGCTATCACGTTAGATAAACACGTAAGGACGTGTTCAGTGGCCCCTGTGCCCCTGACTTAGAATTCGTGATAATTGATATATACACTCTCTCCATACCCTAAAAGGAATAGTTCAATGCCTAATGATAAAACCCTTCAAACTACCAAGACATCTTCTTATTGGATGAAAAAAGCGGGACAGAAAGTCCAAGTCCACTATATCAGATAAAGCCCAAAATCCGAGTCCTGCGGTTGCAATTCCTTGAAAGCCGAGTGTGAAGCTTCCGAAAAGTGAGAAAATAACTTAAGAATGCTGTTGTAGTGTTCTCTATTGAGGTACCCTAGCTTGGTATCCTATATCACATCTGACATAATCTCCATACACTCTTTTGCTCATTACGCCTATAGCCTTACAATTCATTGCCTCCTCAGTCCAAAAGATTTGGACTACGATGTAATCTCTACCTATATTCTCATATCGGAAATTAGTCTATGAAATGAGATTATGTGAAGGTGGCCAGTGGAATAAGCAAGACATTGGGCGAGACATACTTCTTTCAAACCTTTTTTGTGTTGGCAGGGGCATTTGCAATTGATAGCCGCCAGATCCACGAAAAAGAGGTCCAGTGTAGCGGCTAATAGTCTTTTTATTTTTAGAGCATGAGCGACTACTACACTTATCTGCAGTAAAATTTTGGTTGCATGCTTCAATAGCCGCTGTATTAAGATTTTGCACGGTATATTTTCTTACCCCACATTGGGCATGCATTACGCTTGTGACATGTTGATATACCGATGATGGATCCTGGCTGAATACCGAAGAAAAGAGAAAACCAAGCGCAAAGATAGATCTTAGAGCCCACATCATGACAACTCAAGGATTATGATCGATTCCTTTCTGAAAAGTAGAATGGAGTTAATTTTCCCTTCAAGATTGAGCGGTAGCTACATTATATATTCAAATATGGACATGGTCTCATTGTGTTGGAATATTTTATCATGTTTTACGTTTTAGAACATGATTTATATTAAGAATTACTTTGGAGGGACACCCGTGTATGTATAAACGAGGGGACACCCCTGATCATCAGCCACAAGCCCGTGGCCATAACGCGAATCATAAAGTACGCGTACCAAATTATTCACCTGTGAAACATTAGGGCCTCTCAGACTCAGAAGTAATTTTCACACAGATTTGTGTCGAGCGATTTTGTGTAGGAATTTTGACCTCCCCCGCGGCGCTGAATAATCAATAATAAACCCACTTAAAACATCAATTTTTCATCATCATCAGCTTTGAAGCCCAACATCAAATTCATTAACCTTTTTTTTTAATTCAGTAATTTTGTTTAAATATTAATTTGCAATTCTGAATTTTGCATATTTTTTTCTGCCAAAAAGGAGCATCTGGAGAGTGAGAGCTGGCCAGACAAAATGAAGTGATCTATACAAATTACATAGAAAGATTTGTAGGCCTGTAAATACCATTTCTCAACATTTATTCTTGCTCAAAAATTGAGAATATAATTCAAAATTGAAGGCAGTATTTATTTTCATCTCAAGAGCAAAACTGAACAAATATTGAAAGAAATATGGGACTATGTGTCTGAAGTGATGAATCTGAAGATTTTGATGTGGTTTTTGCTGATTAATTAATCATCACGTAGAAAGTATACATTCCTACACAAAAATGCTCGACACAAATCTGTGTGAAAATTAATTCTAAGTCTGAGAGGCCCTATTATGCAATCTTCAACGATTGTTAGTTCTCAACTGCTCATAGAATGTTCCATGTTTCTGCAACATCGTCCAAAATCTATTGTCTTCGATATTTGGACATGTAGCTAGCCGCATACCACACCACGTTGTCTAAATGATGTGCTAGAACTATGTCCAGCAAAGGCGAGGAAGTATGGCTACAGTTAATTAGCTATTGGTAATTTGCTACGCGAACCGAGACCACAGATCGCGTAGTGTTACAAGTTTGTAGCTGAGCTACAAGGGTGTCCTACTTTATAAATTTTCATGGGTGTCTCCCCGAGTAATTTTCCTTAGTTCTACGCACAGTTCATGAGATAATCATAAAAATAATTACACACAAGTCATTGGTGTTTGGGAATATTATCGTTCTTTTTCAGGGAAGGAAACTATTGTTTAGCAACTTGTCATACAGCCAATTGGCAACCACTCGTTTCCAAGACAGTATATGAAAGGTACGGACGTTGTTTTCTAAGGAGGTGTGATAGGCTGTAAGTGCCGGTTAAGACGCAGCAACTTGTGCCTTAAACTGTTAATATTCTATCTATGAGGAACTAAATACATTAATAGGGGAGGAAGGCTTCTTATGTGGACTTTGGTTAAGTCTCACATACACTTTGGTTAAGTCTCACATACAACTAACTTGATTAGGAACATTAAGCGAAAACATTAGCAAAATTGCCTGATTAGGAAATAGCTGGATGAGCCTGGAAAGACGCTAGAATTATCACCATGGCAACTATGCATAACTAATTGTGACATTTACACGTAGCGGTGCAAGTACAAGCACATGTAGTGCATTTATATCTAAAAACAGCCCCAAGAACACAGAACATAACAAATGAAGCGAGATATTAATGAAATTTATATCCGAAGACTAGATTTTAGAGAATTGATCATTTAATATAACAACAACATAAATGAAGATTTACCGATTTTCGATGAGCTACGACAACAGAAGCCTAGCAGTATTTAGATTTGTTACATCGAGATTTAAAACAGACTTACCTGATATTCACCTCTCATCGGTAGCAAAATTTACAAGCAAAATTTACAGGCAAATTTAATCAGACCTAGGTG
>PEDP01000809.1:0-17277 GCA_002918395.1 Erysiphe pulchra | reverse complement strand
GTTCAGTTCTTCACGCTTTGTCTTCCGTCAATGACAGAACCTATAGACCATAATCTTTCTTGAATCTTTTTCATCTAGTTAATCCCTTAGAATTCTTTTAATCCATCTGATTAATATTCAGTCCTCAGTCCTCAGTCCTCAGCCCTTAATCCACGATTTTATACTCAGCTCCTACCACACACCTGACACAGATCTTAAAATTCTGGAACATTTTACAGCCACCAAGAAACTAAATCGAAGATAGGCGCGTTGGAATGAATAGCAAGCAAAATTTGATTTAGAAATAGCATTACGACCAGGTAAAAAAAGTGGAAAACCAGATATGTCGAACCAAACTTAATCTGACAGACTAGAGGTTTTATAATGAATCTAAAGTTATAAATAATCTGACAGGAAAATTAACTTATTTAATTGGGGTTCTAAAAAAAATTATATAATTGCACAAACCCATGTTATATCTATCGAGCTTAGCCGTATTAGGCTTAGGCGAGTGCACGCTTTACAGTTTACAATGTTACATGTTACACCGACTCACGGGGGAAGCCGATGAAAAAAAGGTGACTGATTTTATGGAAATATCTCGAGAATCTCAGGCTCCTTCGATGGAATGGAGCAATCAATCACCGCCCATTACCTCCATTTCACCATTTCATAAATTCCCAATTTTTTTCCCCTTATTGTGCCACTTCCCCAAGCGTCTAACTTAGAACCATCCACGAAAGAACAGTCGGCAGACCAATTCTCAAGCCTGTTGCCCCTTCTAAACGTGACGTTATAGAGAAATCTACTCACGTCTAATGATATGCACAACTCCTATAAGTAGTATAGATAGTATACTAGCAAACTTTACAGACGAAATCGAAATAGAAGAAGTTGAAGCCTTAAAGGCATACCTACGATTTGCCATTGTTGCGGTTGATACTTCTCCCACTTCCCGAAAAGTCTCAATACACTCTCGTCTTACTAAATGCAGTAGCTACGGATCGGGTAAGAATAAAAACATGTTGAACAAACTTGCCATAGCAACCCCCCGAATTGCGAAGAGTTCGGTTCAATTGGAAGAAACATACAAGAAGCTTATGAATTACCAAGAACCCCCCAGATAAGTGAGAACACATGGGCTACTGTAGCTCGCATTCTCTAATTAGGTAGCTGTTCTGAAATGAGAAGAGGATTACAGACAGCTATCTGAGAAAACTTATAGAAATTAATCCGCCGATACCAGCTTGATTAAAGCCAAAGAGTATGAAGTTTTGGGCTACAATGAGTTACTGAGAGCATTTCAGAGCAACAAGGTACAAGGAGCTCCGGCGAGCTAACGCGTGGTAATCAACGAGAAATCCCCCATAACATCCATAGACAAAAGACTGTTTGTTCGGATCTCAAAAGAATATGAATGGCGCAAATTATCCCCTACGAGTGTACGTGAGGTGATCGTCAAAAAACTTTCGATCTCGCTGTCACTGATTGAAAGATCAAGCCCGTTCACTCAGGGTTTGCTATAAGCCCAAGCAGCACAGAAGCACGGAATGCTTTTCTCAAAGCAGAAAATGACTTTTTCTTGACAGGAGCTATATTGGATCAATCAACCAATTGGATTCCTGTAATTATACCTACTGTACCATCTCCAATTCGAAAAGAAAATAGAGAGAATGAAGTAAGCAGCTCTGTGCTTACAGTTGAGGTTGAGCGAGTCTGCTCTACATGACAAGCTCTCGATAAATTATGCGGGAGAAATAGAGCCGAGGCTCCCCACAGAACCTGGACGGCTTATTTTCCAAAATCTCCACGCGTAGGATTTCGAGTATTTGATGAATTTGAAATCGCGAGACAATTTAAAAAGCAAAAACCATCGGAGTTTTGTAGAAGCTGTAATGGCCATCATCCTATAAAGAACTATTCCAGGGCACCATTGTGTAGAAATTGTGGTGGACCACATCGTTCCGACAGTTGTAGATGTCTTGCGCGCCCCACTCGCTAATGTGCACCAACAAAAGAGCAAATTAGGACATATCGTCAGGCAGGAGAAAGAGAATACCAAGCTGTACTTCGAGCTAAAGCAGCTGAAAAATCGTGGATATTGGATTGGATGCGGCAGAACTCAGTTCTACAACTGGAAGGAATTTTTAGAAGAGTGTGATAAGACCTTCTTCAACAAAGTAGGGGTTGAAAAGGCCGAACAGAAATTATTTTCTATGAAATAGGCAGAGTCGCAATTTTTTCGGAACTTTTTGGAAGAATGGGAATTACAGTTGGAATACGCAGGAGGAAGTGGCTTGCCCCGGAGCTTCAAGATTAAGCAGCTCCGTCGATCTCTATGTAAAAAACTCCGATAAAATTGCCAGTTTAAAATTTTCAAAGAAAAATTACTTGGAATGGGTTGAGGATGTCGCAGAAGTGGCATCTAATGTGGAAATTAGACATAATTTCATTCGAAGGGGAGAATCTCAGGTTACACATCACGTGACTCAGCTTTTGACACAAATCGCAGCCCAAAGCTCGCCTAGATCCATAAATTTTTAGCCCTCCCAGCTTCCAGCTTTCCTTCCAGTAGATCATGATAGCGATGTTATTATGGGGTGCATGAAAGTAGATATTAAATTGCTGGCTAACATGATTGCAGCATTAAACACTGAGAATAATAAAAAGAAAAGAAAAACTCTCGACAAAAGCCACTAGCACCCTGGTGAACGGAAGAAGAAGTTTCAAGTCTAAGGAGTAAAAGATTATGTCTTCGATGTGAAAAACTTGGGCACATTTCAAAGTTCTGTAAATCTTTTGATCCTCATAAAAGGCCCAACTAAATCTTCAATATGCTAAATTCAGACTTCTTATCAGATGAAGACAGTGAGGCAGAGTCAGGAAAAGACTAGTCTCCAGAGACAGTTGCGTCTGGAGGAAAGATTTGAAATTGGGTAAGATAAAATCTATAACCAAATTGCAAAACTTAGTAAAAAAATGTATGGAGAACCTGTTATTGTAGAAACTATAATAAAGTCTCATTTGGTTCCAGCATTAGTAGATCTTGGTTGCACAATTTACTCTGTTTATAGTATAAATATCGTAGACCGCCTCAATCTTCCGCGCACTAAAGTATCACCAAAGTAGCTACGCCTAGCAAAAGAATCCGATAAAACTAATTAAATATTTGTGAACGAGATATGCTGGGCAGACGTTGACCTAGATGGAAAACTAGAAAGAATTTACGGTTACGTTATTGAAGGTTTAGCACACTACCTCATCCTCGGTGAACCCTGAATGAGATTTAATGATGTTGTCTATCAAGCTCGTAAACGTACATTATTCATGCAGAAAGATCAACATTATGTTCGTATCCGAGACTCAACTATACAATCAAGAGATATTGCAATTTTAAGACATACTGAATTTTCTGCTCAGGTCAAACGTGCTTATCGACAAAATAAAAATTGTGGACAGCAGGATCAAAATCTCTCAATATATGAAGCATCTATTTATGATACTAACAAAATGCTTTCCCCCCAAAAACGTCCTACGCGTGAAGATATAATAACTAACCTTCCGGATCAGTTGCAACACCACCACACCATGTTTGAAACAGACCATAACAACTCACGAGACTTACCCCCACATCGACCTGGTGTCGAACTAGCTATTGAAATCGAAAAGGACGAACAAGGTCGTACGAAAGATCTTCCAAAAGGACCTCTATATAAAATGTCACGAGATGAATTGCCTTGTCTTAGAAAATAAATGACTGAACTTCTTGACCGTAATTGGATCCGAGCCAGTAGCTCTCCTGGATATACCCCTGTTCTATTTGTAAAAAAGCCAGGAGGTGGCTTGCGGTTCTGCGTTGATTACCGTTCGCTAAATGCAATAATAAAGAGTGATCAATATCCGTTACCACTCATAAAAGAGACGCTACGTTCTATCGTGAAAGCTCGCTGTATATCAAAAATTCATATAAGTGCCGCATTTCATCGAATCAGAGTAAAGGAAGGAGATGAATGGAAGACAGCGTTTCAGATAAGACTTGGGCTGTTCAAATGGCTTGTCATGCCTCTTGGCCTTACAGGTGCACCTGCGGCTTGGTAACGATGGATTAACCATCTCCTTTGTGACTATCTAGATGTCTTTTGCACAGCTGATCTTGATGATATACTTGTCTGGAGCGACGGGAGTCGGGAAGAGCACCTTCATAAAGTAAACAGAGTATTCGATCGACTTGCCGATGCTAAATTGAAACTTGACCTAAAAAATGCAACTTCGCAGTTAAAGAGGTTAAGCTTTAAAGTCACCGCAGGAAAAGGAGTCTCTGTTGACCCAGAGAAGCAAGAAACTATTAAAAAATGGGAAAAAATTCCTCGAACCCAAACTGGCGTTCGTAGCTTTCTCGGCTTCGCGAACTTTTACCGGGACTTTATTAATGATATCGCTAGGTTAAGCGCTCCTCTCCAGCGTTATACAAAAAAGGAATTCTCAGGTAAAGGAAAAATTTAATTAGATCATGAAGCTCGCCAGGTATTCGAGAAGCTAAAAGAACACTTTAATACCGCGCCAAAACTCGCCCTGTTTGATCCTGACAGGAAAACAGTACTAGAAACTGACTGCTCTGGTTGGGCAATGGGCGCTTGCCTTTCACAATGAGACTCTTATGGTTAACTTCGGCCAGTAGGCTACTTTTCAAAGAAGCTTTCACCCGCAGAGTGTAACTACGACATATACGATAAGGAATTGTTGGCAATTTTTAAAGCTGTAGAATTTTGGCGGGCAGAACTAACGTGTCTTTAATATCCTGTCGAAATTCTTACTGATCATAAAAATATGCAGTTCTTTATGAGTAAAAGAACCTTGATAGAACGGCAGATACGTTGGAAATCTATTTTAGAAAATCTCCCCGGAATTAAATTACGTTATCGTCCAGGGTGTCAAGCAACTAGACCTGATGCTTTATCAAGGCTCGAGCAAGATACTCCCACAGATCCTAGTGATCCTAGACTCCATTATAGAGAAATGAAGTTAATCATTCAAGACTTGCTTGTAGTTACCGAACATAAACCAGGACATAAATCAAACACAGACTGTAAAGTATCACTATTTGAAGAAAAAGATCCCAATAATCTTTGGAAAGAGGGTATAAATGTCAACGGAGAATATCGAGACATAAAGAAAGCATTAATTAATCAGGAGAGATGTTTCTCCACTTCAATAACAATGAAAAAATCTATCTCTGAATGTTCAATAGATAGTGATGGTAACGTCAGATGGCGAGAGCGGCTTTTGGTTCCTATCGACTCACCTGTAACTGGACATCCAGGACGTGATGTTACCTTAAGTATCTTAAGCCGCAATTTTTACTGGCCGCGAATGAGTAACATGTTTCGAAGATTCGTCAGAAATTGTGATATCTATGGTCGAACTCACGTATGGAGAGATAAAAAGCGGGGGTTCCTTAAGCCACTTCCAGCGCCAGAACGCTTTCATCAAGAAATTTCTATTGACTTCATGACAGATCTTCCTGGTGACAAGGATCAGCCCCACTATCTAATGGTAATTACAGATCGCCTTAGTAAAGAAATCACCCTTGAAGCTATGACAACAATGTCCGCTGAAGCTTGTGCCAAGAGATTTCTACAGTGTTTTTATAGGTTCCACGGATTCCCTAAAGCCATAACATCGGATAGAGGAAGTAACTGGGTTGGAGATTTCTGGACACGACTTTGTGAAAAAATAGGAATAGAACAGCGTCTCTCAACAGCTTTCCATCCCCAAATTGATGGCGCTACAGAAAGGGCTAATCAAGAAATACAGGCATATCTTCGAGTATTTATTACATACGCTCAAAATGATGGGGCAAATTTGCTTCCATCTGCTCAATCAGCTTTAAATAATAGAGACTCATCACTAGGGTATAGTCCTTTTTTCCTTAATCATGGATACCATATTTCACCGTTTCCCATCATTGATAATAAGCCAAACATAACTCAAAATCCAATCGAGCCGTTATCTTAAAATAAAAAAAGGCAGACTCCTTATTTCAAAAAATTCTAGAAGGACAAATTTTGGCACAAGCAGCTATAGCTTGGCGTCAACAAATTATGGAAGATTCTGCTAACCTTACAAGACAACAATCACATATATTCAAAGAAGGCGACTCCGTCTGGTTAAATCTTAAAAATATTGGAACACCTCGGCCTTCCAAAAAACTCGCTTGGTTACACGCAAAATATAGAGTAATAAAGGTCATATCACCACATCTCGTTGAACTAGATGTTCCAACAGGTATTCACCCCCGTTTTCATGTTGACCTACTCAAAAGAGCCGCTGAAGACCTGTTACCATCCCAAATTCAGGATGATTACCTACCGAAACCAATTAATAGTGACACTTCACGACAAAACCAAGGATTTAAAATAGAACGCATACTGAGGGCAGAGAAACGCTGTCGAGGTCCAGATTTCCAAAGAATAGTCTTAGTTAAATGGCAAGGTCAAACAGAGTTGTTATGGGAGCCCTGCTCTGAATTCGAAGAAACATTAGCTTTGAGTGACTTCGAAAATATGTATGAAATGCCGACAATGTAGGATCCCAAGACGTGAATATTTCAATAAATAAAAGGGTATGAAGCATTTCTAAGAATTTTCATCAATAAGAGGTAATGTTACGGGATTACTCCTCGCAAGATACTGGCTGCGCCAGCATAGGGCTGGAATGTTATACACCAATCATATAATTATGTAGAATGAAATTATATTATGTGGTAAGAGTAAATTGCCGAGAACACGGAATAACTAAGCCCCTGAAAAGAAATAGGGGAAAAGTGTTAACAATTTTATATATAAGATAGTAGCTTTACTAGATAGATATCTCTTCTGCAGATTTAGGTAATTAATTTATTTTCTTGACTTACTCTGTTGACTGCAACACCAACTGATCCGTCTACATAAAGTCAAAATAACAAAATGCAAAGGACACAACTCCCTTCGTACTTCATCTGCATTTGGTGAAGTTATCCATATGGACTTAGTTGGCGGACAGAAATTTCTATTACCTACAACTACAGACACATCAATTCCACATGCAACATGATTTATGTTGGCAATTGATGAATTTACTGTATGCAAATGGGCGTGGTCAATTTTTCTAAGAAAAAAAGTGCCAAATCAAATACATTATTTGCAGGAACATTTGAAAACTAGATTTGGCAAAAACCCCCCAAAATGTATTTACACAGACAGCGGTACTAAATCCTGAACTCCTTGAGATATTACTTTCTCATGGTATTAAACGACGTAAATCGTCATCGCATATACATCAGCAAATTGAAAATTTCTAGAACGAATGTGTGTTGCGCGTACAGTTATTGATTGAAAAAAAAAAAAGCGCGCTCTTCATCTACTTCCAGGACTACCATTGTGGCTGTGACTACTTATTCTCATGGCATCTATAAACATTTTAAACTTCACTTCTACTACAGTTGCTCCCAATTTATCTTTAAATGAAGTATTTGAAAAATCATTAATATTCATCCTTTTAGTTGTCGTGCATTTTGGCATGATCATTTAAAAAAAAAAAAATTGGATTCAAAAGCAAAAGCAAAAGAAGGGATTTATTTTGGAACCAAATTTTCTGGTGGTCATATGTTTTTTAATCTCAGGATTGGTAGAACTGTTACTAGATGTGATGTTCAAATGCATGAAAACTTTTTTTCCACTCAAAAACAACATTCGCTTCTCTCTCTTCGAGTAAGCAATTAAAAAATTTCTTGATGATGCCTTGTCTGAACCTGAAGTGCAAGCTTAGAGTGAAGCCATAGATAGAGAAACGGAAAATATGGCACAAAGTTAAGTCTGGAATCTTGTAACCCGCTCTGAAGCAATGGAAAAGTTAATGACTGGCAAATGGATCTCAAAAGAAAAAAAAATTGGCAACTCAAAGCAAGATGGTGTGCTCGTGATTTCTCGGTGCTCTTCGCCGATAACACCTATGCTAATGTCTTATCTTCAACTTCAATGCATATTTTACTAGCTTTTGTGGTGCTCAGTAATTTTCACATTAGGCATGGTGATATAATGGCTGCATTACTCCTCGCAGATATTGTTCGCCTAATATACATTAAACAACCTCATGGTAGAGTAAAACCAGTTAATTTAGTCTGTAAACTAAATAAAGCTCTATACAGTTTTAAAAATCCTCCTAAACGATGGCAAGCAGAACTTCGACAAGTTTTTCGTCAAATGAAATTTGAAATTTCAGCCACAAAAATATGATAAAAGCGTCTTTCGTCTTGATAACACATTTAACTCAACATATGTTGATGATTTAATGATTAAATCAGAGTCTAATATTCAAATATATCAAGCTGCAATATCGCAATGTAATACCCTCAGAGTCAAAGACCTAGGTAATCTGAGGAAGTTTCTGGAAATAAATATCAAGCGGAATCATGATGGGATACGAGTTAATCAGCAAGACAAAATAGAGGCACTTTGCGGGGACATGAATATGGTTAATAGCAAAAATGCCAACAGTAATATTGCGTATGACAATCTTCTTGATATTAACAAAGAAAAATTATGCTGGAAAGACGAGGCAGCCTCATACCGTTCAGTTGTGGGCGGGCACCTTACTTCATAAAGCTAATATGGCTCGGTCCGACATTCAATATGCTGTTAACCATCTCTTCTGCTATATGCACAACCCATCAATTAATGCTCTTACTACTTTATACTTTATATCTCATGCACCAAAATAGCAGCTCTCTTCTTCTCAAATCCGGAAGATTATCCTTCATTAATGGATCTCCAATTGCAAGGTGGTCAAAGAAGGAAACAGTTACAGCCTAAAATACTTGTGAAGATAAATTAACCAATCTTGATATGATTACACCCCATCTGCCTTTGTTTCAAATTTTGAACTGTATAGCGGGCCCGGTAGTGGCTCCGCAGCTTCAGTTTGAGGTAGCTGTCGTAAGGCGCGCTGAAGTCGAGACTTTTGTATTTCAGGCCTCTTTGATAGTCCTTGACTTCGCTTTAAATTTTAGCAAACCCACCTTGGGGCACATACTCGCTCTCCATCGAAGTGAGTGACGATCATCGAGTGTATTGAGTCTAGAAGCAAGTCGTAGACGATAACTTTCTAAGAGTATTCGAGCAGGAGGGATATCTCCTTCCATATGTAGAACAACATTAGGAGTAGTCCTCCACACTGGAAGAGCAGCTCTCATGGTTAAACGCAAAACTTTATCAATTAGATCGCAGATCTGTGAGGTAAGCAGTGTTATGTTCTTTTTAGCTACTGGAAGTGTCATTCCTGGCCACCATACTTCCTCCCCGAAGGTCGCCACTGGAACTACGCATGACTCTACTGCTGTTACTAATGCCCTTGGAACAGCGCCTCTCATAACCGAGTTCGTTCGTCTCAAATACCGAGCTATTTTTAATGCCTTTGCACACCAGGTTTTAACATGATATTTGAATGAAAGGCGAGGGTCGTGACACACTCCCAACTAGCAGATTCGTTCAGCCGGATTGATCATATTTCTATTCACGGTAATTCGAATAGGATCTTCTTTCTTGCGCCCGGGAAACTGAATTACCTCTGATTTTTCGGCGTCAAACAAAACTGCATTTTTTTCAGCCAGATTGTTAGGCTATCTACCTCTCTCTGTACTGCAGCTGCTGACTCGGAAATTTCGCGTCCAAAGCCAAGAATTCCAATGTCATCAGCGTAGCTGAAACGTGCGATCGTGTTTCCACTGCGCATTGGTTTTACCATGTATAAAAGAAAAAGAAGAGAGATGGGTGAGCCCTGTGGTACTTCATACACCAATTCCTTGCGACTTAGCTTCTTCAATATCATGCACTACACAAGAAACAAGATCATTTGCTGATCGTTTGGGTAATGCTCCAAATTGCTAGCGGCCAACTTTATCCCAAATAATCGCAAGGTATGACATTATTTTAGCCAAAATCCTCTCCAAACCTTTTCCCAAACAAGACAACAGTGAAATCGACCTCCATTCTTTTACGGATGATGGATCTCGCCTAGATTAGGAAGAAAAACCACTTCAGCAAGTTTGAAGCATTTTGGATGGTAACCAAGACGGAGGCAAGCACGAAAAATTTGCGTGACATGTGTTTCTATGGTTTCCCAGCAAGCCGCAAGCAACTCAACGGAAATCCCGTCGGCTCCAGGGCTAGTATTGGCGCTTCCAATAGTGCATGCTCTAACCTCGAGCTCCATCAATTCCTCCGACCATGGTATTTGCGTATCTCCTGAAAGTGAACAGGGGGGAAGATCATCGGAAGCTGAGAATCTTGCTAAAAGACTGTCTCGTAATATCCTAGCACGTTCTGCTTGATCTGATACAAACCGTCCCTCGTATCGAAGTGGAGGACTGATACTAGCCTGACGATAGCTAGCCCATCGCATAAGTCTGAATGTTCCTTGCGTCATTTTTATATCTTCTACCTTCTTTTTTCAATGCTGTCTTTTAGCTGAGGTGACTGTGGCTCTGAATTTCATCGCCTGTGAGATGCGCTCAGACCCATTCATTACCTCTTGATACTCTAAGTGAGCAAATTTACACTCAGGTGTCCACCATGCCGCACTCCTTCCATTTTTCTTGTTCGGACGCTTGCCAACTGCTTTCATTGCGCTATCTAAAGCCCAGCATATACCCTGAGCATGATTCTCTATCTCTTCAACTGTATTTAAAATAGTTGGTGGAGATAGCCAATGTGAGACTACTCGGATGAATTGGTGTATATTCACCTTGGAAACTCTAAATTTTCCACTAGACGCTGTTAATTTCGGAGCTGAAGCTTTACGGTTGGGGACAAAGCCACATATGGGGAGATGGTTGCTGGTCATGCACTCTTCAGTGCCAACCAAAGCCATTGTATTATTGATAAAGTAATTCTGACACGATGTGTCGGATCACCTGCTATGAGGTAAGTTAGATTATGGTTCTCAGCCCACCTCTGTATCTCTTCGCCTTGGCCATAGTAACTGCTTGCGCTGGGTTACCAGGCCTAGTAGACAGAGTTAAATTCACCAATCGCTACTGTTTTAGATGTCGGTGTCCATGATAAAAGAGGTTGCACAGCATTAGGGTCATGTGGAGCTTTGTATACATTTAAAAACATAATATCATTTACTTCAATCCAATAATAATCACCCGTTAGGGAGGGAGGGTACGTTTGCTTCGAAGATATCCTTTTCGAATCTTTTCTAATATATGTGGCAGCTCTAGGTCGTATACTTTCGCCACCAAATGGAAGGTATAGATCATAGTAAGGGTGAGTCTTCGTACGGCCAGACCCCTAAGGCTCTTGTATTAACAAGACATCTATTCTGAGTTCACAAGCACGAGCCATTGCGATGTCTTGTGAGGCGCTCCCTCTTCCAACGTTTATTGACAAGAAATCAATTACGTCTTGGAGAGGGAAGCAATCCTTTGAGTTGCTCTTCATAATCGAATTGTGCCATCCAACGGATTACCGATAGAGGACGTATTTAAATTATTGACTGTGGTAACAGATTCTTCAACGACTTTTGCCCGGAGTAATGCCTGAAACCCTTTTTCTCCCGCTTTTCGGTCTGTTTTCAATTGCTCTTTAGTAGGCGCACCTGAGCGTATTGGTCTGGCAAGACATCTGCACCAATCAGAGCGATGCGGGCCCCCACAATTTCTACATTTAGTTGCGGCCATACATAAATCCTCGGTGTGATTGGTCGAGCCGCTATCTTTTGCAAAAATCAAGCGGTTGTTGCTTTTTTAAAGGCCTCGCAATACCAATCTCGTCAAATACCTTTAAAGCTGCTACGCGGAGCTTTCGGAGAGAATACCATCCATGTTCGATGCTGTGCTTCAGCTTTGTTTCGTCCGTAGAGCTTCAAGTGGGCTGGCCGCATAGAGCAGACTCGTTCCACCTCATCAGCAAGCAAACTATTGCTTACTTCGACTTCTCCTTGTTACTTGCGTATAAATGCTGGAACTGTTGGTATCAATACTGTAGCCCAGTTGGTGGCCGCTTCTAACTTCGCTCTTGTCAAAAAGAGCCCATTTCCTGCGTTTAGAATTTTTTCCTGAGCTTCTGTTGCAAGGGCTCAAGGCAAACCCTGAGTGTATTGGCTTGATTCTACCAATTAATGTAGGTGGGATTGATAGTTTCTTAACAATGACTTCACGTACGCCAGCAGGAGAAAACTTTGGCCATTCGTGTCTTGAGGGAGACGAAGAAACAGCCTTTTTTCAGTAGGAGTTGCTTGAGATTTCTCTTTATTTGACTCTCATGGTCTTATTTAACTCATCGGAGTAATATGTGTATTATTATTTGGAGTGAAACGGGCCTTCTTCTGACCATTGCGAGCCACAGTAACCCATGCATTCTGTGAGGTTTGAGGAGCTCTTGGTATTTGATTGATAGCGACAGGAACATTCTTTTCTACATTTTTACCCCTTCCAGACCCTGAACCACTACCTTTAGTCAGCTTAGAATGTGATGGGAAAATTGGGAAAACTTAGGAATTATCGACCGCTGCAAGGTTTGCTATTGCTTGTCGGAGGTATGCTTTAAAGGCAACAAAAGGCAACAACTTCTTCTTTTTCGATTTCGTCAGAAAAATTGGCCAAAGTACTTTCAATATTTCTATACACTGTGGTACATATCATCATACTAGTGTGCCAAGCGCGCTCTCGACGCTGTCTTGTTGCGACTAGTTCAGCAAGTTCCCGTGGAAGGAACGCGTTCGCGGCATCGGACCTATTTTTGTTGTTTTGCTTGGGTCTTTCAGGTATCGGACGCTTAATGGGAATAGCAGGTTTAAGAATCTTTCTGCTGGATATAGTACTGCTAAGTAGCTGAGAGTTTGACAGTGGCGTAGGTGGCGCGATAGGGGAATAGGGAGTAGTTTAATGCTCGTATCCGTCCAAAGAGGTTAGTTTTAGTGTGATTTATCCATTGAATCTGTTGAGAATGTTCCATAGAGCGAGGATGGAAAAATAAGATAGAATAAATAGACTACGACTGTGAAGCTTTTGAATAATTTACCATCCTGTTCCAACTATTTTGAACTTACTCAATCTAACTAGCTAGCTAGCTGCATTTTACTACCCTACCTCTCTTCCCCCTCAAAAGGAAATATTCTTTTGTTCAACATCAGACGGATTCTTTGACGTGTGCTTCTAATGTGTGAAGTTCCTTTAGAGCAAGCTCTTTGCAAGTAAATGTATGCTTTCAAATAGATAGATTAATACCAGATTTTTACAGTGAAATACCTTAAAAATATGAGATATTTTTATGATCATGTGGAGGGAGGGATATGTGAGCAAATGATTTGTATTTATTTACTCAAGCCTACATTGTATAGAGACAAAAAAAACTATTTATATAATTCCAAAATCCAATCCAAAGTTTTCATGACCTGACCTGTTTATAACTATGGCCTAAATTTATTATAACTTTCTTATTCTCAATTGATCTATAGCTTTTCATCACGATTTTCGTAGATTTTATCAGCATTAAAAAATCAAACCTTTTTTGACAAGTTCTGCTAAAGTATTTTTGATATTTTTTGATATTTTTTTGTTTTATATCTGACTGATTGTCTTGCTACCCGCTGCTGTGCGATAATAGTAACACTTCTTCCATAGTATTTTCGTTATCAAATTCCACTAAGCTTTATTACATCGAGCACTCAAAAATATATATTCAAAGTCTCGGAAATTTAGAGCGTGGGAGTTTAAATACATATACTCCCTCAAGCAACTGCCACCTGCGAGCCCAAAGACTTTTTTGATACCAATTTTATCGTTTTTTTATATTAAAATGGTGCACTCATGAGTCATATAATACGCCATCTGCTTCTCATTTAGTATTCAATTTCAAATGGATACAAGAAAAAAGAAAAAAACATCGACCCAACTAAGCCTAGTTCAAAATTACCAACGCCGAAATATAGTAAGCAATCATAAATTAATGCGCAGAATTCAAATAAATTAGAGCTCCAGAGAGACTCATACTCAAGGAAGTGTGTGTAATGGTCGTTTGTTCATTCTAATTCCGTTTCAATTCAAGTAAAGATCTCGGAGTCATTTAAAGTACTCATATAGTTGCAGTGTTATAAGGTGAGATGAATGTCGTTTTTAGAGCAGCTTTCTTCTTGGACGAGACAAGCTAATCGGGGTGAGAAGAATATGAGTGTCTAGCTATTAAATTTTTCTTTCTCTGTAGATTGCTTAGACGTATTTTAATCATAGATATTACTTTTTTTGTTAGCATTATACTATTCAAAGAGATTTCAGGTCCATATCTACCCTTTAAGACCGCCTGCTGATCAGCAAGGTCGATCCCATTCATGAGCTCAACCTGCTTCTCAGCAATCGTTTCCTTCGAAGTTCCCGATGCTTTCCTAGATAAAGGCGAAGAAGGTTCTGCATCATATTCTAAAACTGCCTCTAGCATTCTAACGGCAGTAACGTAACTCCGCTCACAGCCATCAATATCCTCATTTGCAAGTTCACTGATGGCTGCACTACGGCTCATATCGATCGCACGATCATACATTAATTTTTCTGCTGTGACACCTGATGTTAATACTATGTTATGGCTGACATTTGTTGATCCTAATGAGCCAGGGTTGAGGTATGCTGGATGATCCTCAGGGAGCTGCTTCTGGGCATCAAGAAGTTTAAGACTAATAAGTTCTGCTTTTTCAAAAACTTCATTGAAGCGATTGCGTACCCATTGAATGGCTTGGTTGATGCGAGTTGTAGTCCCCATATTATTAGAAGCATCTGGGCGAATATTAAAATGCTGACCATATTGAAATTCACTGCGGGATTTACGAGACCACCAAGTTCTGGCAATGTCCATAGATTTGGCTAGTAAAGATAGAGCTTTAATATAAAGTACTAGAGCTTCTTCAGAGAGCGATACGATGGCCTCCGTAGTGAGGCCTTCGTCTTCATGGACATGATATCCATCTCTACAGTTATCTGAGCCACCGAGTCCATGATCTATCGATGGAGTAGAAGGAACAAGTTGCTTGTATTTCACTTCTGCAAAGCCAAAAACTACGTCACTACGAGTTGCCGATTCTTCGATATCATTTAAACATATTTGGTCTTCATCGAGAGCTTTGCCTGATCGTCCATCTCCTGGAAATTTAATGGCACTAGGCGATGTTGGATATGCAGAGAAATTGTGGAGAGTGTATAGATTAGGTGAAATACCCTTAGTCTTTACATCAGGATATGAAACGCCAAAAACTCTTAAACTGGCACTATTCAGAGCTCTCGAAATAGCAGACGTTACTGAAGGGCTGCTAGACAACTTTCCCTGAGAGTTTGAACGTCGTGGTAAACTCTCTTGCTTCGGTTTACCTTCTGATGTTTGGCCTACACGAGGAGATAATATGGTCAATCCATCGACTGTACTTGGATTTGCAGCCATTTCATCAGCGAATGCATTTACTTCAACAGCTCGTTTCTCAACCAACACGTACTCTCGCGCATCCCGAACCGCTTGTTCAGCTTCGGCGATTGCATTACCTATATTTACATCATCAGGGCCATTTGCGTAAGATAATTTATCTTTGACCACATCGTTATTAAATAATTGTGCCTGATTTTTCGAATTTGTTTTCATGTTAGGGGTTGTCGTAGATGAAATGATAATTGGCCTTTTGTAATCCATAGAGCCTGGTCTTACTTTCTGGGTTAGATGACGTGTATCTGTAGCGAAATTACGTTCTGAATCAACAGTTACAATCCCTGATGGAGGGGGCGTATTTCTTTCTCTTGAAGATGAAAAATTTTGCATGTTTTGCGAATGTCTTTTTTCAACTTTTATTATTGCGTTTTGATGAGATTTTACTTCAACTTTTTTCGTCTGGACTGGAATATCTTTTTGATAATCCTCCCTCACGAGTTCTGGTATAGTATCGACTACAGCAGGATGCTCAAAAAATCTCTCGAAGCTCATTCTCACAGTTGGTGTTCGTTTTAAAAGTGCTTTTATAATATCTTTCATTTGGTGACTAATTTTAACATCTTTAGGGAATCTTATAAAATCATCGCCTTGCTCAATTTTACGTAGCAATTCAACATGATTGGAAGCACGAAATGGGGGCTTTGCTGTCATCATCTCGAAAAGTACGGCACCGACGGACCATAAATCGGCCTTAGCATCATATTTTTCAAACCTCAAGATTTCAGGAGCCATATAAAGGGGTGAGCCACATAGAGTTTCGGCGAGACTAGCCGAAGGCAATGATCTAGCAAATCCAAAATCCGCAATTTTCAGCATGGGTAGAGATGACAGGCCTACTCTAGGTTCTAGAGAGCTGACACTTCCATTCATAGCTGCAGGTCTTCCTCGTGCATTAGCAAGAAATTCCGGACTTGGTATAATTAGCAAATTCTGCGGCTTGACATCTCGATGAATGAAATTTCTAGCTCTCAGAAATTCCATTGCACTTGCTAGTTGCTTTAGAAAATGCCTGACAATAACTTCAGGAAGTCCTCCTACTGAAGGCATGGGATATCTTCGAACCATGTCCCGTAGGGCTTCATGTTCTCCCAGGCTATCTCGTTTCCGGATGAAGTATGAGAGATCCCCTAACTCGCAATATTCCATGACGAGATAAATGTGTGTATTTGATTCACGGCAGTCAATTAAAGCAACTGCATGAGGATGATGTAGGCCCTTAAGAATCTCGATTTCAGTGTAAAGATTTTCTTTGAGTTTCTTATTCAACTTTGAGAGGTTTACTGATTTAACTGCTACAAGCGCACCGGTAGCCTAAAATCCAAAATTAAATCAGCTTTTTATTCAACGAATTCTCAATAGGAATTTTAAAGGGCCTGACTGTAAATATGTCGAGGCTGTATAGCGTCTGATAATCTTATGAGCCCTAATTCGAACGCACCTTATGTTTACCCCTGTAAACAGTAGCAAAGCTTCCTCTTCCGATCTCGTCCTCAATACTAAAGCACCCAACATTTTTGTCTACCATTGCCCTTTGCCGTCGAGATTTCGATGAGGGTAAGAAAGAAGAAGAGGGTGGCGCTGAGGATGATGCTGTCATGTAAAATCTGCTGGATAACTTTGAAGTAGATTCCTGACACGAAACACTCCTACTCCCTCGGAGCTGTAGCTTGTATTAGAAAGGGGTTTTATTCCACATTTACCACATCAATGGCCTGATTATCGAAGAAAAGTGTGGGGTACTGAAGAGTGAGTGCCGCTTAGATTAGATAAGGAGGGGGTGGGATACACTGAGAAT
>PEDP01000808.1:0-17289 GCA_002918395.1 Erysiphe pulchra | reverse complement strand
TCAACGTAAAGACAAAAAAAAAATATTCATATATAGTCATTAGGTATCAAAAAGTTAGTTATTTTATTTTTTAAAAAAAAAAAAAACATTAGTGAAAGCTTTGAGCACCAGCTTGAAACATTCTGCGATGTCCACTATCTAAAGATACACTAAGTAGTTTCGACGAATCTTCGTTTTTTTTCCGATAGATAATGCGCCACATTCACATTCTGTTACTAGTAATTCCGGGGAATTACTTGTGGTTGCTAAGACTGGTGCAGCGTTCAAGTTGGACCGAGGGAAGCGATGATTATTTCTTAGCGTTCGGCTTCGTATACTCGAATTGATGCCACGTCGGAAGGAGTCGATTGTTGCCCCACTTAGTCCACCGGATAACGAGGATATAAAAGAGCCAGTTTTTAACCGAGGAACAGGCACTCGATTTGACATTGACGGAATCTCTGCTTTAGCTGTACGAGACAGATAAGCTGATTCTAAAATATTTGGTAGTGTGCGAGCATGTCTTAAGAACGACGGTCTTGAAGTCGTTTGTGGCCCGGGGGGATTCGTAGTGGAAGTTAGAGCCTCATTATTCTGTGATTGTGCAGGAATAATTCTTTCATTAACTGAAGAAAATCTTAGTAATAGTTCATCAGTGCAACTTTTTTGATTCTTATTCAACAGCGATGACGTCTCGGAGAAGACACCTCGCGCATCTATTGTTTGTGTGAGATTTGTAAACATTCTTGACGAGGGGTAAGAATTTACACGCGAGCTGTCTAAATTATTTTTATTAGGTATTTTCATATTTCTAGTATTGGAAGAGCTAACAAAAGCTTCATCTTGACCCCGAATACCAGCCGAAGTCGGCTTCAGGCTTTCTTCAACATTTAGAAGACCTAACTGCTCATCAAGTATTTTCTGATTAGAGAGATGTCTATTTTCGTCATCGTCTATATTTGATGGCCGTCCACTCGTAATTAGCCAAACACCAAGGAAAGCTAGTAAGCAGCCACCTGTGAATTTTATTGCATTCTCCACACTAATTTTATCCATATCACGATATAGAACTGTGCTTCCAACTATTACCGATAAAGTAAATGTCAAGTACTGCACAGGTATTACTTGTGTAGAATCAAACCTTTGAAGAGCCTTGTTCAAATATCTCACTTGTAATACTGCAGTGCCCACTAGAACTAATAAGAGTACGTAGCTGATAGGGGTTGTCAGAGCTCTCCAAAGCGTCGAAGATAACATAGATGATACACCTTTAGTTGAAAGGGCAGTATATCCACCTAATAGACCAACAAGCCCAAGATCGATGAGGATCGTCTTCCCACCATATTTAGGGCTTGCCCAAGCCAATATCCCAATTAAACACAGGGTGACAGCCATATAAATTTTGAATTCTGTCTGAAGAATAGCTCCTATTATCTCATGAGGACCTAGTTTCTGTTCCTTTTGCTTGGCGCTCATGACAACCGTTATTGCTCCTGCAATAGCCACAGTCACACCCCCAAAGTCTCTCAATCTAAATTTCTCCTTGAGTAAAATTGGAGCAATTACACAATTTGAAATTATGGCAACTACTCCGAGGGGCGAAACAATTGAAGCTGGCGCAAAGCCATAAGCTAAGAAGTTTCCAGCTTCTCCAAGAGTCATTAAAAATATACCAATCCACCAATATGGCGAGCATAGATAACTTTTATCACGCGAATTATTTTCGTCTGATTGATCAAATGATGTTAGAAGATTCTGTGGTATTAAGGATTCTCTACACGAATGGCAATCGTTTTCGCTCTGATCAGTGTTTTCGACATGAGTGACATGCGTCAAGCCTCCCAGAAACTCGGAGTTTAAAATCTTACTCGCTTTCTTTTCATGAATTTTGATATGTGCCAGACGCTGGATATTAAGTGCAAATGAGATTAGTATATTCCCAGCAATAGCCGTAGCAATACCAATCGTTGAGCTCCACCGTTGCAGACCTTCATTATTGTCGGTTTTAATTTGATAGAGTTTTTCAGAGGTATCGGTATCTAGTAATACGGACATAAGCAAGTTGTCGTGTTTTTGTAGATGCATACTTGATTCAATGCATTGATAACGCGAATTTCAGGTTGGCAGAATTTGGCGCGATACAAAATCTCCGGATATAGAATAATCCAGAGACGTATAGGCGACTGAATTCCTCAAAAGATGTGATCTTTCTTGCAAATACATTGACTTCTAATGGTTCTATACAGTCATTTGTTTCCGAAGGGCGCTGTATCTCTTGTCTACTCACATTCAAAGGGGACTGTTAGACTCGCTAATAATTAGTCTTCACTCCATTCAACATCTTTACACCTCCAAAGAGAAGGCAATCCCGATGAAAAAGAGAAATTTTGTCTGTTATGAGATTCGAAGAGCAATCTGGATATATATATTATCACTTAAGAGAGCTAGTCCTTTAATACCACGATTATCATTTGTGCAGCACAAATCCTTCGTCAACGAATTACATTTACTTCGAAGGTGAGTCAGTTATCTACGCAGAATAGCAAAATCCATTCTATAAGATCTTCTCTTGCCTTGTAAAATTAATACTACAATTCTGTTTAAAGTTGAACTAAAGCTCTAAATCTTCAATCACTTGAGCAAGAAGGGCAGAATTAGTACTGGTAGAGAGGACTTGCGACAATTGGGCTATAGGAAATTTTTTATTCGCTCTTTTCCTAAAATTTTAAGATCAAAACGGTTTGTCATGACTTTATCGCAAGAGCGCGGTGGTAAGACTTAAGGCTACGACTTCTCTGTATATAGATCGGCATAAATAAATATAGTTATAGCATGATTTCTTACCAAGGAGTCAAAGAATTTAGCGTGCCTTTATTTACTTCTATTTTTGTTTTTACTACAGTTGTGAAATATCGAGGAAAGTTTGATAAATTTGATAAATAGCAATTGGAAAATCACATACACAACTTGCCCATCGAAGTAGTATTTTGTGAATTTTACCTAGACATTGTTAATTGATTGAAGTAACGTCTTGACGCGAAGCTATGATTTCCCAAGTAATCCTCAGTCTCCTTATAATGGTTAGGTGACTTGTGCGACTAATTTGTACCTCAGCTTTTTCCCAAACACGGCCTGTAGATAGCTAACTAGTGTAACCAGCCACTGTAGCTGAACATAGTTGAAAGTATCTTTTTATGTCAAACCAAATATCACTCACCATCTTAATATGACAAAACAGAACAACATATAAAAAAGCAAGAGTGTTTATGGAAGAAATCCACAAGGTCTTCAAGACGCGAGCTAACTTATTCATCCTGAGCGCTAGAGTATTTTCCTCTATTGATTATACAAATGTGAGGGTAACAATATGACTCTAAATTGAGTCCGGGATTCAAACATTTCAATAAGTGATGTATTTAGCAGGCCCTTTGAAATAGGTGTAGGAAGGAAATTGCATTTTTGAATTCGGAAGTTGGTGTTTTTCGCATTTCAAAAATGGTCTTTACTATCTGTTTATTTTCTTATTTTAAAAACGAAACTTCCATTAATGAACGTTAATCTAGTGGTGTTCGACATCATTGTGATGGTGCGCTTCATTTTCAACCAGGAAAAAATGTTCGTATGCGCAATATGCTGCAAATGCTACAGAAGCAATACCAAAGCCGGGAAAGAGATTCTTAAATCGATTTCTCAGGGAGAATGGCCCTGTATATCGCCATGCCTCGCTGATGCTTTCAGCTACCGTACGCAAAGAAAAAAAACTTGTATTATAAACTTACTTCCTAGCCCAAGGGTCATATTTAGGTGTACCAGTTGCTGCTGCCAGTGCTTTTGGGTCGAATCCTGATATGTAGGTCTTTGGAGCTCGGCGAGCACTATTTAATAGTCAGAAGGTTCTGGTTTACTCAAACTACCATTTCAAAATGAAATTCATACATCGTTGACAACATAGTGAGTTGTGATTGTATTTCCTTCCGCTAGTTGCCCTAACGATAAAGTTTGATCTATAGAGCGCTGTCAGGTAATATCCCCTGAACGGCTATCTCGATGACTAAGAAAAAATGAAACGCGAGCAGAGAAGCCATCTACTACATGCTAATAATCTATAAAACAACTCCAAAAAGGCACTTTTAACACCCGCATCAAATATAATTCGTCGATACACGGTAAACTGATTTTTAAACTGTAAAAAGGAAAAAGAAAAAAAATCCCGTTCGGCTTGTTTGTTACACACCTCAATGATTTTATTAAGATCTACAAAGGATCAGAAAATAGAGAAAGAAAATAAGAATGCCTCCTTCGATGCAACAACGTTACGGAGGTGGACATAATGGCTTATCGCAACATTATAACCCATATACGGCGCATCAACAAGGACATGGGTCAGGACTTACACCACCTTCTTTAAATTCAATGAACGCAAACTCTATGAGTAGCGCATTCTCTGTAAACGGTAATGCTCTTAGCTTGTCAGCTGGGTTTGGTAATGGAGGATTAGGGCTTCCTAGTGGAACAGGTCTCACTAGTCAAGCGGCTCAGATGAGCTTCAATGGTATAGGGATGCATCATCAACATAATGGCATGAACGAAACAGGGGGACTGAGGATGACAGGAAACAAGAATAGAATCAGAGATGTATGGGCGGGTAATTTGTATGAAGAAATAGATCTCTTGCGGCGTATTGCTGTTAGCTGTCCATATGTTGCTATGGTAAGAATAGAGGAGTGATTTGAAGAAAAGGCTAGTTATTAATTGTCTGACATATTCCAGAATGCCGAATTTCCTGGAGTTGTTGCCCGTCCAATGGGGGCTTTCAATGGACGAAGTGATTATCATTATCAATGTATGAGATGCAATGTAGATCTAATAAATATGTATCAACTCGGAATATCATTGTTCAATGAGGAGGGCGAGTCACCTCCTCCAATAATTCAACCGTCAGCTCTAGGTTTGGACTCAACAGAAGCCCGCAAGTATGGACCTGTCATACACATACCGACTACATGGCAATTTCATTTTAAATTCTCATTAAAAGTAGACATGTACTCGGAAATCTCTATTGAATCTTCTCGACAAGCAGGAATAGATGTGCCAAGAATGGAAACAGATGGTATCGACCCATCTGTGTTTGGTTCACTTCTTATGACATCAGGCCTCGTTTGTGATGAAGATGTACATTGGCTGGCATGCCACGGTGCTTATGATCTTGGACATTTAACAAAAATCCTATCAGTGCTGCCACTTCCTGATGACGAGACTGGGTTTGATACGATAATGAGAAAGTTTTTTCCTAGTGTATTTGATATTAAATATTTGATTAAAGAAGCCGTTCGAAGACATCAATTAGGACAATTAACTCCCTTAGATCCTGGCACTAATGAATTGATGGCAAAATTAGAAGCTAAGCCGGGACTCGATCATCTAGCAGATTGTCTGAAGGTAAAGCGAGTCGGACCACAACATCAAGCCGGATCGAACTCTTTGCTCACAGGGAAACTCTTCTTCAAGATTCGAGAACAATTCTTTGGGGGTGAAATGGACGAGGAAATGAGTGGAAAAATGTACGGTATTGGAAACCCAGAAATAAAACATCAACCTACCAACACCCAAACAAACTTACAGCATTATAACAATCAAGAAAGTCTTCCATCAAGTGCAAATGGGATCTCAAATGGCACTCCTAGTACTCCTAATACCGGTAATGCTGGTCTTGCACAAACACCAGGTCATAGTAGCAACAGTGGTGGTGGAATTGGGCCTTTAACTCCTAGTGGTGCGGGTGGTATCTTTGGTGCTTTTCAGTACAACAGTAAATAACAAAGCTTGTCTCTTACAAAATTGGCGTGATTGCAAATACTATGGGCGTGGAGTTGTTCGAATGATGATGGTGTTTAGTATGAGGGGATACAGTTAAATGGAGTTTTTACTTTAATCTGTTTTTTTTATACTTTTTTTTCTATTTGTCGGCGGATTTGGGGTCCCATTGAAAGCATTGTATTAAAAATTTCCTTACGAACGATTAGTTTGTGTAGAAGCGCTCTTCACAAGATATTTTGATTTATATATTTTTTTCCGGCGGAGCAAGGGAAATTATAAGGAAAGGAGTTTTGGAAGTAAAAATTTTTTTTCACAATGATCTATATATTCCATTCTCAAAATTCTAAACTCTCTACTACCGAACCAAAAATGACTTTTTTTTGACCTTTTTCTAGTCTCATAAATTGTTACCAGCTCAAGGACTCACAAGCAAGTTATGAAATAAATGAAGTGGCAATGTTCCTTGCCATCCCCCAAAAAAATCAGATAGTAGACTTGATTTTTTTATTTAAAGTTTTTTCATCTGACCTGATATAAATCTTCAATAGTATTTTAAACCTTAGACATATATTCAAATCAGATACCCTTGCTAATATTTTTTGGGGGGTGGAGGGGGGCAAAATAATGACAAGGAGGCGCATATAATAGTCTAGAGTCTATTTTATATATTTTTCATAGCTTTCATAATGGGGGATGGGTTTCTCGAGTGAAAATACTCCCAAGAAGAGAAAATGGATTTGCTTACTTCCAAAGCTTCAAAACTTCAATCAAACAAATAAATTGTCTCCATTATATGAGAAACTAAATTAAAATTTAACTAGGCTCTAACATACCCTTAGCAGCCCGTAACTCCGAGCAAGCTGCTATTTGTGGCTATTTTGCTGCTGCTGCAAAGGGCATATTGACTCAGGCCGAAGCTCGCATGGTTTGATACAGACAAGAAATGTGAAGGTACTGTTTGTTACCGGGGAAATTGGATATTCGCTGTAAAGAAGTGACCGTGTTGCTCGACCTGGAGAGAATCATAGCTCGAAGATAAGATGCCCAAATAAAGCAATGCAAAGCTAGATCGACAGACTAGATAATAGCATGTCCACTACCTGTCTTGGTAAGATATTTGATATGTGTCTCTAAACTACCACGTACAAAATGCCCTCAACCATGGTCTTCATGCTTAGATGAACTGAATCCCGATATCAGATTACTCCCACGTAATATCACCATCATTGCATACGAAGATAGTATTATAAAACGAAGAGGCAAAACAGGAATCGAATTTCGGATTGGATCTTTCGTGCAGGATAATAGATCAGACAATTACGTTTCGATACTCGGCCAAAGAAAGTGTGCATCAGTAATTTTAGGAGGTCGATATGATTTCCATGTAATCATAACATTTGGCTCTTGGGACAACAAGGCCAGATGGAGATTCAAGTTAAAGCCATGCATTCATTCACACTTGCATCTCACTCGTCCACCACCTAAAATGAATTGGGAAGATTTTGCTGTAGCTCACTTGCCACCAACCAAATTATTCTCCGTAAGATCACTTATGATGGTCTTAGTCTTTGCTTCGATGCTACTTAATCTTTAAACAGTTTCCATTTCGCTTTCTGTTAGGGTTCTTTCAATGGGATACGTATCTGAATTATCCATGGACTTATGTATGTATGAAATAGCTGTGCTTACATATACTCCATTTCTTAGGTAACACGCAACAATCATTGAAAATAATAACATATTAAGTATTGGGGCCAGCAGGCGGTAATGGCTGTCTTAAATTAAATAAACTAGGGTTAATGTGAAAGCCGACGAGTATTTAATTGATTTGTTTAGTAAATTTGGAAGCTGATTGGTTGAGGATCGAAAAAAACAGGGCTACATATACATAATCTGAGGGCTAAACATATTTTCCCCAAAAAAAGACAAAAATCCTTTTTTTTATTAATTCACTTAATCTTTCCGCTTCTTAATGAAGCCGAAGAACAAAGTCTCCATAATCTCTCTTACTCATATGAGCTGAAACATGACACGCGCCAAAAATTCGGTCTTTATAAATGAAGAGGATGTCTTTGCTTGGGAATATTATATATAGTAATAGAAATTTACTCTATTATTTAAAGGATTGATACTGGTTTGGGGAAAATATATCTCAATAGTAATGTGAGATTCCTGAAATTGAAACTTACTATTCTCCTCATGAAACGTGTGTTGTAGATTGAATCAGTGGAGGAATTCCTAACTTAGCAGACCCAAATTTAAATTTGGATATCAGTGGATGATGTTTGACTGACTCGTTCTACCATATTGTGGATATGGCTGAAACCTATTATATATGTAACGCTGGTCTTGTTATGATCTCCTCAGACTTGGTCTTGTTTATTTACTCTTTTTAAATTTTGTACCAACAGTCGTTTTTCGCAAGAATGCAGCTCACTGTATTGCCATTCCTTTCTACACTCGTTCTCAACTCCGTGTCAGCTTCCCTAGACTCAGACAGTCAATCTGGGTTCGATTGTGGCCGTGTTTTCTTTGGAAGAAATGTTATCAAAAGTGCTGGCTCATTTGTCTCTCGAAATCTAAGGAGATCCTCACAAATCTCGCTGGTAGATGGAGTTTCGTTCCAGGGAGGAAATCCAGATCATGTAGGCTGGCCTATACGGGAGAGTGGGCAGATCTACACTTCAAGCCGATGTGAGACTCATCTTAAATCCCAAGTATTATGTCAATTTCAGTATTGACCACGGTGCTAGCAAGAGAAAGCTTCTATGTATTAGTAGATTCTTGGGGTAAAGTCAAAGGTGTAATGGCTAGATTAGCCAACGATGATTACACAAGATGTTTGCGGAAGAGTAGCCGTCGTAAGAGTTTATTGCTGAGTTTAAGCAATGGCTATAGATGCGGTCAAAATTTCTTTGGAGATGAACAATTAAGAGGCGATGTAGATGAAGCTATATCGAAGCTTGGTCAGGGCCTCAAGTATCCCAGTCCTTACAAAGGAAACTTGTACACAGGATACGAATACCTTACATGGCCTATCATGAATGAAAAAAAAGACAATACTTCACACTGTAAGTAAATCTCTTTTGTCAGCTTATCTGCGTGAAGAGCGCTAATACCTCCCTAAGGGGAACAAAGTCCGTTCCATGTCATACTTAGCCGCGATGGCAAGATAATAGACGTGGTTGCAAAGTTGAAGTGTAATGATTTTATCAAATGTGAAAGGGCGACTAAGTCACTTCAGGGTAGATCTTTAAAGACCTCACTATTACAGCGTCGAAATGCGGCAGCACCAAGTGACTATTTATGTGACCAAGTAGTTCCCTTCCGTTACGCCAACCTTGTCTTTTTTAGGGATCTATCCATGGCAAAAGATCCAATTCCTCCAAAAAAAAATTCACCGACTCCACAGGGTCTACCGCCTGCACCGCCTCGACCAAAAAAATATCCTAAGAAATACAATCAACCTCCGTGTCAAGCTGCTCTGTGCCAACTCTGGCCAATTTTTCCAAATGGACTAAATTATGCCGAGGGGAGTACGTATTTGTAAATCCCGAATGTTCTAGAAATATCACTAACAGTAAATTCTTTAAGTGCGAGCTGGAAAGCATTTTCTCATGATGGATATGGAATTCAATATAAAAGGGGTGTATACTAATACCGCAGCTGGCTTGTCACCTTGCAAACAAACGCCACTGACTAGACAAGCACCAGCACCAGCACCAGCACGAGCAAATGTTCCAATAGGGCCCCTGATCAGAAATTCTGTTCCAAGACAGGGATGAAATTCATTCTTCTTTACCCAATTATTCAATTTTTAATCTCATGTATATATTAAGGAAGAAGTTGTTTACTCCATCCCGTTTGTTATTTCCTCACCATCACGTGACCTACGCATACATACTTTTACCAGTAAATTCTCAATCTTCAATTTACACGTGTTGTAGGCAAATGGCTTCTCGTCACGAAGAACTATGTACATATCAAAACCATATTATAAACAGATAAAGTAAGCATCTGAAAAAATCGTTATGACGCTAAAAAATAAGGATAATTCAAGTTTTATGTTTATGATGGATATGTTTACATAAAAAGGAATATTGTATCAAGAGCAAATCATTTCTCTCTGGCACATCGTAAAGATCTGAATAAATAGTATTAAAGTATTAATTAAAAAGGTAAAAACTATTTACATATGAGATCTCAATCGATGAGTATGGGTGGGTAACTTGGTAGGTTTTTGAGATGATGGAAGAAACTCGACGAAATAGCTCAAAAAACACTGAGCCGATCTAGTTTCTTTAGAAGAACCCCCCCCCGCACCCTCAATATATGTCCAAATCAGGGCTTTAAATAAAAATTACCGGCAATTCGTGATCTTTGGACAGTCAATTAGTCGAATCGGAAGTGGCTGACTAGATGGATAATACATCTTGGAGAATGATGAATGCGAAAAAAAATCAAACGCACGGTGCTATCTTGATCGAAACCTCTTTAGAGGAGAACCCCTTTTTTCTTAACTATGCAGCGGTAGCAAGCAGATAAGTATGTTATCAGATGTCTCTCTTTTAAATCCACCACGAGCCTAAAAAATTAAAAAAAAAAGAGAAAAAAAAAACCACATTTTCCCTTTGCGATTGGCAAGAATTTTTGGATCAGATTTATTGTGGCATCTATCTAGAGCGCGATGCGATTCCCCTTCTCTAATTTTTTTTCTTCAACTACCTTTGATTCCATCAGTTTTAAACTGGGGTATCTTCATCAATTGAAGAGCATGCCTTTGAAATTAATAAATAAATAGTAGCTAAACTCTTGATTTTTCAATTTTTCGACTTCGTGTATGTGTTGCCTTTTGAATATTCTCTTCACGCTTTTTATTACTAATTGTTAAAAGAATTTATTTTCTTTTCTTTGTATTGGAAAGAAATGCGGGAACTGGGATCGATGAATGAAATTTTTGGTGATCACACTTTGCTTTGAAAATCTAGTTTGACAAAACGTTTATTTTCCTTAACTTTAGTAATGTTGGTGATCGAGCGTAGGCAGCTTATTACACAGAACGGGTGACTTTGAGGTTCTGTTTTTTTCAGAATTAGTTAGTCGTTGATATTTCTAAATTACCTATTGTTAAAATGGAATAAGTAAATTTGATGAGTAAAAGTTAGAACAAAACCAAAGTTGAAAGACTCACAAAATATTAGAAGCGTCATTTTTTAATTTCAAATTTTACACTTTTTAGTAGAGGTTATCGGTTATCTTCATGATTAGAGGGAATTTAGAAAGCTGACTATAAAACTTTTGATAAATTGGTAATTTTCACAAGCAATGTTAACAATCATAAAAGAACCTGACTTATCATTTTTCTAGACTTAATCTCTTAAGTAGTAAACCAATTTGTGCAAAGCTGATTGGTTTCGTAAGAAAATCATCTAATCCACATAACTCCGCTTCCTCTCTATCCCGACGACTTGCTAAGCCGGTTACAGCAACAATATAAGCCTTTCCGTTTCCTGTACTCCGATGATTTTCATCTTTGAATATGTTTTTAGAATCATCCAATTCTTGACACACCTCACTGTTTTCATCAATCATATCATCTTCGTAATTATCACTTCTCATAGAACGCTCATAAGCTCTTATAAGTCGTGTGGCTTCAAAACCACTCATCTCTGGCATACTAATATCCATAAATACGACGTCAAAACAACCATATTCTTTAAATGAGGCGACAGCTTCAAAACCATTACATGCAGTGACAATTGTATCGTGTTTGCGTTTCAAAAGATAACGTTTTAGTAGCTGAAGATTTAAAGGATTATCGTCTACAGCAAGAATAGTTAAGTTACGACCTTGACTTGGCGGACATGTATTCGCATGCTGAATACTTATCGGTAAGTTAGGCAAATTAAGAGTGTCATCTCTTAAGTGAGGGTGATGGATAATGAGGCTTTCGGAATTCTCTATATTTGATACTTTTTTAATGGGGGGTTCCTTGAGTGTAAGCATACTACTTGAACGTAGAATGGATGAAATTAAGCTTCCATCTTGACACTGAGTTCCATTTTGGATATCAGGCAGAAGCGGTGACTCAACAGGTACGAGGCTTTCATTTATTCGGCTTTCAGAAACTCTTTGAGTATTCTTCTCGGGCGTAGTTTTTTGTTGTGGGAATCCATAATCCATCATGATAATTCCGTCCATAATTGCTCGTTCTGCAGGTGAGCCAACTGGTGTTTGAGTGCTGGCATTAGCAATACTTGAACGTTTACCATGGTTAGATAAATCTAGAATTTCTCTTTCTAGAAGCGCTAGTAGCGAGCGGGCTAGCTTATGGGGTCCGATAGGCTGGGAAATTGTAGCTAGAATGTATGGTGTATTAAGCTTTTCTTGCTTACTAGGGCCTCCCATACCTTCATGTATGATTAATACTCTATCAGGGATTGGGTGTGGAAGATTCTCTATTTGGTCAGTTATGAGTATATCAGCTGAATTCATATCCGTTAAAGAGTCAATTACACAAAATCCAAACCAATCCGAGCAATAACTCTTCATACATTGCCAAAAAAAATGCTTATAGCGGTTACAGCCTTTCAAATTATTATTTGATTGACGACTGAAATATATAGATTTGCCAGAACTGAGATGTCTAAGTTTGGTGAGTGCTTCCTCTGCAATAAAGATGGCTGCTTCATGCTGGTCGGGAGCTTCGTGTTGAAAATGACATTTTTCGACCTTTTCAACAGGAATATTGATGTCAACGTCTGTTCCTTTACCAAGCTCGCTTCGGATTGAAATTTCGCCACCAAGCTGATTGATGATACTCCATCTAGAACAAATTAGTCAGATTAATAAATTTCGTCTTTTTAATTTGGCTTGCATACACAATGGAGAGGCCCAGTCCAACCCCTGGGGCAAAACTATCTTCCTGAGCAAATGGATGATATAATTTTCTTTCCATGTATTCGGAGCTCATACCGCGTCCCGTATCTCTAACTCGAATACAAAGAACTTCTGGCAACGATTTTATACTTCTATCGGAATTTTGCATACTAAGTTGTATCATTATACAACCTGAGTCGGTATACTTTTGTGCATTGCCGAAAATATTCATCACAATACGCCGTAAAGCACCTCCACACACTTAGCTATGCTAAAGATTTATAATAGTTAACTTACCTGCTTGGACATTATAAACCCAATCTCTAATTTCAAAGTCCATTATAATTTCAAGTTTCGTGTGAGATTTATTCATGACAGGCTGAGCACTTCGCGATCCATACTGACTAATGTAAGGTAATGAAATATCTTGTGATCCTGACGCACGATATTCATTTGCCGCCATCATACCATGAATTATATCTTCACAAAGTAAGGCAAGATTTGTTGTCCTAACAAGCTCATTGGAGATATTCCCTATGAAACTTAGTCCTTGTAGCAGGCATTGATATAAAATTTTCTAGAACGTAGGAAAATTAAGGGTACCTGATTTATTCCGTTTTTTCTCAAATGAATTAATCTTGCTGTAATCTAAGACATGATTAATGGTATCCTTCGGAAAAACTTAGTAAATTTTCTTATTATATCTAATTAGAACCTCTTACTAAAAGAGTTTCACTGCAATTCTGTATTGTTGAGATAAATTCATGTTGAGAAGCATCAAGAGTAGAGTCACGGAGAAACTCAGCACTGGCAATTATTCCATGAAGCGGACTTCGAAATTCATCTAAAGACATTAGTACTCTTCTTCTGGTGGGTTTAATTCAACTAACGAGATATACTGCTGATAAAGTCAGACTTAGTCTTATCACTAGAGATGACATCTAGCCGACTTATTTCAACCATCATGGAGCTTGTAAAGGCTGAGAGGTAAACGATCTCTGATTCAAAAGTGAAAACAGGAACCGCATTTTTACTCCATACGAAACATCCAGCATACCAACGATCTAAAGACGCTTTAGCTAGGAAATATATAGAGAAGGATTGGAATACCAGTTGATGCATCCCAAAGAGGAACAAAAATAATTTGCCGAGCCCGGGTGAAAATACGCGACAATAATGCAGCTTCAGCCCTTTGAGCACTAAGATCATAGGATGTAGCACGTGATGATTTCCTCCCTGAATCAGCTGAAAGTTTTTGCTGAATCTTTCCCAGTTGTTCCACAGATGAGAAATAACCATCTTGATCAATGTACCACACATTTCCTTTGGGATAAGATTTTGTGAAATCTTGTAATGCTTGAGTATCCATAGCTTTCACATTCTCATCCCACTCAGCGCCTTTTGATACCGAGGAAGCAAGAACTTTTGGTGACTTGCGCCTACCACTAGCCTTACGACCCCCGGTTGATGAATGACGCCTATGACCAGCGATGTAGGCGTTAGACTTATCATTATTGGCATTTAGTCTTGGTGATGCTGATTGATCTACCATATATTTCGTTAAAGCCGTTTTGTTATCTTTTCTTGAAATATCAAGTTCTTCCAGTTCTTCAAGCTCAGTATAGCTCACGGCAGTGTCTAAAAAGACAACCCCTCCAGAATCCAATTCTAATGACTCTCTTAAAGTCTCAGCACCACGATTTAAAGTGACTTGTATTTTATCTAATACAGTGGAATATGCACCAAAGTTCTGTTTGCTCTGATCTAGTTCAGGTGAAGGAACAATTTCAGTCGAGACTAATTCTTTATCAGTTACTTTATTTTTTTTTCTTCTTCTTCTGGAAGTGGTCTTTTCATGATAGATATAAGATTAACACATTGATCATTTTCTCTTGACGCCTTTTCAAGGAATCGTGCTAGGCCTTGATTCATATGGGCACCTCGCCGTCGTTCAGCAGCCTCGCGCTTTGTTTCCAAGTGTTTCATTACATTTTTTGCTTGTTGGTGCATATCTTTTGACAGTAAAGTTAGTTATAGGTCATATTTGGTATTACATATTCACTGCACTGACACTTTTTCTGTTCTAATGTGAGTCCCTCACGCGCCTTATTATCAAAGATAAATAGTGTGCCTATGCTTATGCCATAGCTCGTAACGATTGGGGCTCCAGCATAAAATCGAAAACTGGCAATTCTTCCATCAACGAAAGGGAGATTAGCAAACTTAGGGTTCTTGGCAAGGTCACAAACGATATAGCAGGGGTATTGGTCGGCATCGAGATTTAACGCTATGGTTTTCTGATAAATTTCTTAGTGGAATTAAGACTTTCTCAAAGAATTGAATTATACCTCGCAAAGTCCACCGGATGCTGATACTGAAGTACATCCATACCATTGTTGTCCTGTGGAAACCACCTCTTCATCGTTTTCTAACGCATCAGTTGGTGAAGGTCTAGTTACTCCCGCTAAGAAGTATTGGGTTCCTAAACCAGCAGTTGTTGTCAAGATTTGTTGCGTTTGTACTGATCAACAATTAAGAAGATTTAATAACGTACCGCGATCTATCAAACTAGGCTTGTGTTAGCTGCAAAAATCATCAAGCCGGTTCCCAAGTTGATGATAACTAGAATTATGCCTTGCACCGACAAGTTGACGAACCTAACCATAGCACGAACAGCATTCAAACGCCAAAGAAGTGTTTCAGTATAGGCATCTAGAGCCCCATCGTAGTTTAAGCTTGCATTGAAAGAACTTTCTGTGGGAACATCGAGGCATTCTCCGGGCACAAAAAACCTATTGTAAGATCAGTATTTGATGCTAGGTTGTAATCAATACAGAATTACTTTCTCAATTCCAGCGCCTGTTGGCTCTCTCGCATATCCCGGCTGGGTCCATTTCTCGCCCAAATTGGCATCTTGTATTCAGTGGTAATGGAGATTCATAGCTAGAAAGAGTCTGAATATAGTGTTGGCTTTGAACTATCAAAGTTTTCGAAGATATTCGTTACACACGAGTGCTAGTTGGGATGCATGTTAAGTGGCTTGAGTCAAGTTGCAATCGAAAATAGTATATCTGGTCATGTGACTTATATACTCAGAGAAAGAAAGATCGAACGATGTCGACGTGTCTCTAAATGGCGATCAAAATGTCATACGAAGAGCAAGATTGACCACTTCCAAAACAAAACTCTTCCCTTTCTCATATTCTCAAGGCCTTAATTTCAATATCATTATCGTTATGGATGAGACCCAACCGAGATTTATCATCATAAATAGCATTGCCGGATACCGGGGGGGTGCTTGCTGGCACTGATTTGCACTGGATGCTGATGGGACCCGCTATTAACACTCCCTTACCCTGCACTAGGGAAAATCAATCAGGGGTGGGTAGGAGGATGGCCGCAGGGTCTTGGACGGTAAATGACATAACAATTGCTGGTTTCATGGAAAGTTTCACAATCGCTGCGAACTACTATCGGTCTTCTTCCTCTTTGTAGCCAATCACAGCTCTAGTATCTTGTATCTGATCTAATTCTGGACCTCTTACGGAGTTCATGACCTAATAAGTCACGGGTTTTGAGACTGTCAATAGTTTTCCTGGACCAATGACGTTGGTAGGCAGGCATACAATGGCAGAGCCTGAATTTTTATTCAGTACAAAATGTATTTTTTCTAATTTTTTTTAAAAATAGTATCCGAAATTTAAATATTATTTAGAAAGATATATTTACAAATTTTAAAACGTCCAATTTGGGAAAATGTTTTTAAAAAAAATATCTAGGACTTGAGCGGGGTGGGCGAGAGCCACCCGCCCTTCCCCCTGGTTCTGCCGCTGAGTAAGTAGGTCTAACTGAATTAGTTACAAACACCGACCACCTTTGCTTTTGTAGGGCCAAAAACTCAGATATTGCTTTTAGGCCGAATTTAGTTGATTGGAGTAATTCGTGCTTCCAAATTTCAGACTTCATTTTTCCACCACCTGCCCGCAAGTTTTGAGCCGGTGATGATCATTTGCAGGGGGCTGAGGGGCTCATCCCATCTATAACAACTATTCACAGCGAAGTCTATTTATTTCTGATACGATCTGCACTCACACTTCGAACATTTCACATCTTATATAGGGAAATTTTAAACGTAGGGTACTGACGTCATTTAGGCCCAGCATTCCATATTCTCTTCACTGCCAGTCAACTCCAAAAAATGAGACGGAAAATAATTCAAAATAAGAGTCAAATCAAAGTTGTACTTAATGAAGTAAATAAGAGAATAAAAGAAAGAATAATTAACTACTATTAATTCCAAATTCAAATCAATTAAAAAATACCCTAATCTACACTTCAATAGTCATGTTGCCGCAGGAACTGCCTGCCATGACAATAAATATCACAAATTCTATTATACTTACGGCAGGAGCAAGTGATATTCTTGCAACCTTTCTTTCAGCTACAAAATTAAGTTCCTGCTAGAGGTTGTGGTGTCTTCATCCGCATTCGCTTCTGTGCTGAAGGTTCTCCACCTGTCACGAAACGTTCATGATAGTGAGCATCAAATGAGGTTACGAAATCTATTTATATTCTTCATAAGGAAAGAAGAGTGTTGTCAATCTGTAGGGGATA
>PEDP01000807.1:0-17297 GCA_002918395.1 Erysiphe pulchra | reverse complement strand
GCTGCATGTTCAAAGACAGAAAATTCCTTATGAGTATAGGTTTGCTCAGTCCCAAATCATTAGTGAGTGATTCTCGTTATTGGCTGGAACTAAAACCCTGGTCACTTTCGTTTAAAGTGTCCCTAATGTTGATTGGACAAAGCAGTGGAGAGAACAGGGGAGAGGGGTAAGAAAATAAGAAAACGGCGTAAGAATTTGATGATTCCCAGAATTAATCAGTCAGAACTAAAATCTGGCGTGGCTTGGCCAATCAGATAGGGTAATTTTATGGATTCCTTAGCTCTGGTTTCTTTCGGTGATAAATTTACAAATTCTAGCTTGCTGCGGACCGGATCCTAGTACTGACAGGGTATGGGCATTCAATGGAGCAGGGACGTAAGAAAATAAGGAAAGGGGGTAAGAATTTAATGATTCCCTTAAAGTATTAGCATTACATTATCTGTTTTGCAAAGAACAGAAAACTCCAAGTTGTCCAACTTGGAGACCAAACTCCAATTAGTGCATTGCATAGTCTTCCTCGTGGAGAGAGGGGATCAAGACTGGTGGGTTGAATTCTTGGTAGATACCGATGACTGCATTGACAGCCTTTTTTTCAGCATAAAACGCCGATTGTTCTACTGCGTCAATTAGGCTAAATCCGGTAGACGACGGTTGAAGCTGCTACTATTTTGTGTATTATTTCTAAATCTTGCCTAGTTTGAATGTGACAAACCAACTAAACAAACGATTGGCTAAGTCCTAGGAGGAATCTATTTCCCAAAAAGTACGGAGATATAACATTAGAGAGATTTCTCAAATAAAACTCAGGTCTCGCAATCAACGAGCAGTTATGTGAACAATTATTAGCGTTGATGTCGCGAAACTCAATGGAACTCTATAAGATATTTTGTTGAGTTCTAGATTATATCCCATGAGTTTCGAAAACAACACTATGTACCTGATGCAAGAGGAACTTCGGGTAAAGTCTCTTATTCGAAAGAGTAGGTGACAAATACGTAGGCGATCATAGACTGCCACATCCGATTGCTGATAAGATCTAAAGAAGACAAACAACAATAAGTCTAATCTTGCTCATTCGTTCTTTCTTGGCTAAAGTCAAAAACTCGGCAACCTCATATTCTTACTATATATGATGATAGCGCTCACATAGATACTTAAATAAACCTTTATGGATTCTTAAAAAAAATTATTACGAGACTTCATTTTGCCTTGCCTTGATCAAATCCATTATAGAGGTATTTCCCTCGTTCATCTCACGAATCAGAGCCAGATGGTCAACTTGATATATTAGCACCGAAGAGGAAAATGAACTTCATGTGCCTTGCTACTATCTTGTGCATGGATATGTTTTGTTCAGTAATATTTTTTTCTAACCCAGAAAACAGATGATATGTTTTCATGGAATTCAGAAAAGATACTGAATCTATATAAAGTCTCGAAGCACGCAAAGCGATCATCAATATTTCCATCTATGATCTTCTTTATTTTCGGTTATTGGCCATAAATATTTTGTTGAACATGCAAATGAAGCCATTTAAAGAGCTCTAGCTTATAGAAACAATTAAGCAAAGGAGCCCTCTTCGATAGCTTGGCAAAATTGCGAAGTGCAGTGAATTATCGACTCTCTAAGTACAGGCAGAGGTGGTACCTTCTATCCAAGGCATCTGATTGAAATTTTTAATTAAAAAATAATTCGAATATGGGTTAAAGAAAAAGCTAAACTGATCCTGATTCCATACAGTATTAATCCTAGATATAAAAGGGTGTAGCCATTTCTAAGGCTACAAAACCAGCAAGGGAGCCCAAATTATCTTTCAAAAGTAATTCATCCATTTTTTTGATCTGTGCTTTTAAGAATAATCAATTTATGTAATAATTGAAAATTTATCGATTTGTTAAGACCTCACGATAACTTAAGTTACAAAAAATCCTAGGTCCACTATCATATTACTGATTGTTAACCACAAATCTAATGAGGAAAGGGAAACCTACTCTTTTAATATCATAATAATAGTTCTCAACCAAATAATACAGATTTCATCATTCTTCATTTTTGAAATGCTTATCTAACTTGAACAAATTGCCCTACACTGGGAATACCATCGACAACAACATAGATAACGTATGGTCCGGGAGGTGCAACATTATTATTAGGAGGACTCCTAACTTTAATTTTCTGCCATCTCGATCGCTTTTTAAAGCCAGTATTATCGAGATAAAGCATGCGATGTCCCATGTGGAGAGAGTGGGTGACAAAACCTCCATGATAAAGCACAACTTTGAGACTTTTGGCACCCGCTGGAACATGGAATCTAATGCGAAATTTACTACCATCTGCATCGAGATTTTTCGTCGATATCTCCACATTGGTCGGTCGTCTTTCAGCATTAGAGCCTTGTAAGTATGGTGGAGTATATTGTTCAACCCGGTACTCGGTCACATATGGATCATATGCATCAGGTTTTAATTTAGGTAATTCAACTGGATTAGATCCGACAACCAAGACAGTCCCATCAAGTAACAGTAAAGCACATGAATGGTAGAGGCGAGGGATTTCAGAAGACGCAAGAGTAGTGAAACGCTGGCCAACTGGCTTATCAGGGTCGTAAAGAAGAGCTTCGAGAGTCGGCTCAGCCATCAATCCGAAACCCTGTGCACCCTTGTTTCCACCATTTAACCATATAGAGGTTCCATCGGGTAAGAGAATACCTTCGACCATGCCACGTCCATTCGGCATAGACTCCATTTCCCATTTAGGTTTGATATCTAGAGGTGCAATCCTACCACAGCTAGCATCAGTTGGGCTACTAATATCTTGATAGGCACCGCCTCCACATATTACGATTTCAGCTTTCCAATTGTTGGCACTGGAGAGAGGAAGTAAAATACTTCCCCCGGTGTTTGGATATGTGCGATAGTCCCCAGGAAGATCAGGTAATTGCTTAATAATTCTGTTTTTCTTATGATTAAAGATTTGGGCTTGTTTTGAAACAAATATAAAAAGGTTGCCATCTGGTAAAACGTTGATGAAGGGGTACATGTGATATGGTTGATTCTTAACCAAGATATCCAAGTCATAAGTCTTTCCCCGCGGATTTCCTCTACGATCAAGCATCTCATAAGTTGGGTTATTGTTTTCTAAATTTTCTGGATAGAGGCCATTCAAGCTTCCAGAGGCAACAAACACACTACCATCTGGCATAGTTTGAACTGTGGGATACCATCTAGCCGTTGCAAGTTTCCGATTTTTAGGCTCCTCCCAGGGACGTCCATCTAGATAAGGATTTATTGAAGATCGAGCAAGGGTTCGGATTGCCTTGAACCCATCTCCAATTTTTGAATTTATGAATTCTAATGGTCCATTACCACCAACTGATATTACACGTCCATCAGCAAGAAATGCTCCACCCGAGCAAAAAGCATTAGTCGAATACGAAAGAGCTACGGGTCTCCTAGTTTTTGGATCGAATTCTGCGGACATTGCATATTCCCCGTCTTTAGTTCTGATCTGAGAGTAATTTTCCAACTTATCAAGGAAGAATACTTTACCATTAGGCATTAAACCAGCATGCATAACCGCTACTCCCGACATTCCGATTACTTTGAAACTTCCTGGATTTTGAGCAAGTGGTGCAGGCTTAGGATCGGGTACTTTGACCGGAACAACATAACAATTTCCGGATTGACAACCAGCTCCGCAATGGCTCGACGAATTACCACAAAATCCGTATAACGAACAGCAATTACCATTTGGCCAGTTTCCACAAATTTTGCGATTATTATTGGCCCCGCACTTACCATCTTGTGTTTCAGCTGTATCAGTGAGAAAAATTTCATCTAATTTATTAGACTTAGATATTGCCATCTCATTTAAATCATGGGAATCAGTGCATCCGCTCTGGCATCCTCTGTCGACAAGACAATGATTAATCGTTGACCCACAATATCCGTGATTCGAGCAACAGCCTCCATTCTCACTTTTAGCATCACATATTGCGTCTTTAAAGTCCTATTATTCTCAGTAAAGCTCAACCTAACTCGGTAGAAAAGTACAACCTTTCCACAGCGACCGTCTTCACGTATTGCAGCGTCTATTTTCGTCGAATTGGTTATATGAAAAGAAGTTTTATATTTAAATTCTTGAGCAGAGATACATCTATAAGGCATTAAGTAATAGATCGTATCTAGTGAATGGGAAATTGACCTTCCATCAATTGTACATTCTTGACCACGAAGACAACCTTGATACATACGTGAAGTGTCACCTTGGATACATGTAAGCGGCGCTGGAGTGATAATGATATTTGCAGATAGGAGAGCTGTATGTGCTAGAATTAGGGAAACAGATTTTAAATTAAGTGAAAGCGCCATAAGTGTGTAAAAGATGTTAAGCAGTTGAGGGATAGAAGCTGGCTTCGTATCTTAGAAAGAAAAGTGCTCCCTAAGAGAGCTTATTCAAAACAACGAAGGTAGGTTGCTTTTAGGGGAAAGTGAGAGAAAATAGGAAGAGAATTGGTTAATAATTCTTTGATTATCAAGATGCTTCCATCGAGAAGATACATTCATGACTATGAATTTCGGCTAGGAAATTGAAAAAAAATAAGGATTCTTTTGATTATAATGATTCTACTTCATCCTTGTGAAGATCATTTTATGTGACATAAGCCGATAGACCACTGAGTAAGGTGGCCCGGTATGGATGAAAATAATACCTCGGGCTTCAGTATTTTAATTATTTGCAGCACCAGCAAGTAGGTCTCACCCAAACCTAATTAGAGTATCAGTTGTCACAATGAAATAAAGTTTCCCTCCATTCTTACTGAGTAGAGTAATACACAAAATTTATCCTTATTTTGTCACAATAGAAAAAAGATAAATATGAATAGAAATCTTGATATTTTTAGCAATAATTATGAAAGTTAAATTTCTCGAAAATTCGATTAATCTAATTGTTGTTGTTTGTTTTTTAAAAAATTACACATTAATCACGTCTACAGATTTTATTCTTTTTGATTTTAGGTCAAAATTTCCAAGACTGTAGGGTCATCTGAAAGAACAGATAACACCGAAATTATTTTGTATCGCGTAGTAAGTAATCAATGGAATATGAAAAAAAGAATGAGGTTTGTTCTGTTCCTAGCAGCTTAGGGAGAGAGATGCCAAGCTTTACGTTTAATAGCTTTCACATTGCATGAATTTCTAAAATTTAGTTAGTCTTCGGGGGGAAAAAAGAGCAGCGAATCCTTTATTTCATCAAATGGTTTGCTAATCCACATTGGGTTAGCTCGAATTTCAATTTCAATTTGAAAATTCTTTTTCTTAAAATTTTAGAATGCGTAGGGTTTCACACTTTTAATCCCATCAAAGATCTGTCATAGATGTCAGTAACTTCGGAAAATACAAGAGTGTCCAATTGATGTGAATCAACCGTACACGTAGAAAATAGTCAAAATAAATTAAAACCCTCTCGAGAAATTCAATTTTGATGGAGTAGGCTGCTCGGTCAGCTTATTCTGGATGTCTTTTTTTTGTATCCGATTCGGGTGGTTTCGTTTAGTTCCGTAGGCTATTCTCCACTCTTTGCTATTGCTCTGGTTGGGTGAGAACGAGCCAGTGTTATCCCTACTTGTCCTTGCTTAGTCAGGGAACAGTAGTTTAGTTTAGTTTATATTTTATCGTACATGACACGTATGGAAGACATCTAGAATACATGGTCCTCCAAACTACAGCGATGCCCACCGGTGCCTAATTTCTCCCAATGCACCATCCAGATGCTAGTTACATTAGGTCGAATGGGTAGGAACGTATTCACTATGACCCAAAAGGCCACAGACTGAGGGAAAACCTAAGGAGAAAACGTCAGCCATTCCTCCTGTACTCTTTTTCGACGAGCAGCCGCAGTCCCCCTCCAATAAGCCATACAGGAATCTAACCTGTCACTCCTAGAAATTCCAACCAGCACCTGACCACTTGCGCCACCAGCTTATTTTCATTAGGGTGTGTGTCTTTGGAAGTACAGAGCCCTTCACTCTGACTTCCTGGGACAGACGTGGGGATGCTTCGTTGAGAGGGTGATGGGTGATAGAAGCCGACTGAGTGCCGCGAGAATGAATGGGGATCCTGAAGGGTGGGATGATTGCCCCTCTGCTTGGCTCCTTTCTAACGAATTAACGGGTTCCCAGGCGCCACCACGTTGAGGTGCAGAGTGGGACTTGAAGCCCAGTCAGAGAACAGTAGAATAGAGCTAGGCTATTTATGAATCCGCTAGACTTAATTTGGCATGGTCTATAATAAAATTGAGTTAATTTTTATTTGGTATTTTCCACTATTCAATTTTCCCCATGCTAGTTTCCTTCAATCCTAGCCTGAATGATGTTGTTTTAAAACCATCATACAATATATTATTTTTTGATTTATTTCTAAAATCTAACACTCGATATTTTGCTGGTCCACCGTCGGCTTCTATTTCAGCCCGATATTTACTTTCATGCATGCTTCGAATGAGATTTGTGAGCTCTTAGACACTCACAGAATCCCATGCTTCCATCACAATCCTGCGAATTTCATTTGGTGAACACCACCTTCTCTCGCTCAAGCAGGGAAAATGAAGTGCAATTTGGTCTTTCATGAGTTTCCAGACATGCTCTAGTGGACTCAATTCTGGTGAATTGGGTGGCAAATCAATGGAAGTAATTGACTTTTCTCGAATCTCTTCCTTGGCTCCTGATGCCACATGAAGGAGGGTCATTCATTGTCCAGCACCACAGAGACGCCTGGTCGTGACCTTAAAATGCCATCAATTATAGGAACCATTCCCTTAGAGCAACTCTCTGCATTTATTTTCCCCCAATCTTCTTCCCATTAAAACAAGGAATTTGCTATTTCTCTCAAAATACAGATGTGGCTGGTGAGGCCCGACTTTGGCTTCATTTTAATTGGTCAGGCTGTTATTGATTCTCCTAACTCCTTGTTACATTGTTTAGCTTCTAGGATCAACGAAGATCAATATTTCGCTGTTCGGACTCATCTGACGTAGATAAAATCAAGTAACAGTAAACTTGACCATTACAGCTGCACTATTTATTCCACAGGTTTGCCAATAAAATATGTTGAGATTCTATGAGGCCATGAAAATAATTTTAATTAAATTCAGCTGGCAAAGTTGAGCCAGAATCTAAAACATATGCAGGAAGCTCAATACGAGAAAGCCTGATATAAACTGACATAACTACAATTTTCACTACTTAAAACCCTAATAGCCGTGAATAATAAGCAGCGAGAAGCACATAATACGCACATAGAAGCAAACTTTGCTATGCGAGAATTAGACTCGGCGACGATCTACCAACTGCACAATACGAAACTCGTCAAGATCTTGAGACTGCATAAAGGATACGCGCTAACGAAAACCGATATTCCGTAGTTAAAAAATATCAGTATAAACAGAATGTCGTCTGACTGTGTGACAAAGTAGAGAAGCCAAGGGATTGCAGGAATAATGATCTACATGAGAGCAAGCATCGAAAAACTAGCTAGTGGAAATCTAACTGCCTCTCTGAATTGATACAAAGCAACTTGTGCCTAGAAAATGGGACGGATCCGTTGACGACAAGAAAGACAAAGGTTTTCATAACCATGTGCCATCTGATGATACTATTGTATATACTTCTAATCGTATTAGACAGACCTGAAACAACAAATAATGCCTATTAGCTTGTCAGCCAAGTGTTAGCTCATGGGACTGCTGTCTCCACAATTCGGGCACAATTAAGAGAAAATTGGGATATCAAGCTGACATATCGAGACATGTATAAACTTGGTCGAAAACTAAGGAACCAGCAACTCATAGCAAAGACGTCATTTGGCTTTCAGATTAGCTCAAAGAGCAAGACACGTATGAAAACAATCGAGTTACTCGCCTCTTTTTTTTCATCCAGGTAGCATACCTCTGTTGTATAGAAGGAGAAATCTTTCTCAGTTTTCAATCAAATGTGAAGGTATTGAAATAACTCAAAAAAGGCCTACCATCGCCGACTATTTCAAACTTTCATTAGAATTCAAGCTAGATTGCCAAAATGTATGAAGATTTGCTGGTAAGTAGTCATCTAACAAAATTATGATCACCATAATACTTATAGCAAAATAAATAGGAGATTTTTTGTATCATCAATTGATCTTAAATGCTATTCTTTTAAAAATTCAACCTTCTTGAGATTAAATTTACTTAAATAACAGTGAAAATAGTCACATAAAAACTAAAATATCTCCTAAATTTTTTCAGCAAGGAGCTGAGAATTATCCAATTGTTTGCTATGATACTATGGTCTTTGTTACCCACTTATCGGACGGAATAATTTGCGAGATAACACAAATAAATATTGCGTCTGCTCCAAATTTTCTGACACAATACACAATCTCTTAGAAAATGATAAAATATATTTATGTCGAATTGGATGAATGCTCAATGGTATGTCAGTTTTTTGATCATCATGACCATCATGTTTTCACCAAAAATGTATAGCCTTTCAATATATATCTAGATGATTACTATTGTCAGTAGTTCTGAAGCAGAAGCAACGTTTCTACTCTCATTTCGTCAGCAACTTTTACTATCCTGACCTTGAATGCATTTCTTCATTTCGGGACTATACAACCAAGGTAATTGATAATTTCTTTACAATGAGATTCGCTTTTTTAAATAAAATGTCGAGAGCCCAAAGTAGACGCTTTTTTCGAGAAGTAGCGCGTGTCGAACACATTAAAGGGTAGGCAAAATGAAGATCCAAACGAACTCAGGGTAAATGGTACAACAATCAAAAGTTTTTGACTCTCCTTAAAAGAAGTCACTAGCTTGGCGATGTCACTAAGTGATAAGATTCACCGTTATGGAATATTTCCAGTAACATGAAAATATATATCATATTTCAACTACATATTCTATGTCACAAATTTTTACCAATGCTGTTGCCTTCTTTTTTTTGTTATTTATACTCTTATTCCCAAGATATTAATTAAGGAATCTCTTTCAGCCTCTTTTGTTCTTTCAATAACTTTGTTTGCTAAGGATTCGGCTGATTGACAACGTTGATACTAGAATAATACTACTTGCTCTTTGTTAGGCTTGATAATTGGAGAAATATAATTTCAAAAAAAATATTAAGGACTACTTACTCTGAGCCTTTATTCATGAATTCGCATATATTTTTTATTCAACAAAGGGAATCTCAATATTTATGAAAACTGAGATAAAGGAAGAAAAGAATAGCCTAGTATCATTAGGAGCTATCTCTCAGTGACCAAGAGGAAAAAAATACTTTCTATTTCAGTACTGTCAGTGAGTAGTTTCTTAACATCCTAAAACCGTTCATTTAGTTGCCGGCTAGTAAGGGATAAAAAGAAGTAAAAAAATTAGATCATTTACACTCGAAAACGGCTCATCTCGTACACTTTGATGTATCGAAGTAAAGCCAATCATAAGCATATAAGTTTCTTCATCAGTGAAGAAACTTTATGTTGGATTATTTTGGAATAATTGGAATGGGGTAGTTTAAGGTGAAGTGTGTATGTGTATATGCTACGTATTATAAATGAAGCATTTTATACTAGCTGTAAGTCCAAAGCTAATACATAGACTTACTTGAAGCCATGAATCCTTTATCTGATGATAATTAGTCTCTTCGAGTGAATTAAAACCTATAAATGAGGGTGAAATGAAGAAATGTGAATCTCATAAACTCAGATCAATTTGCCCTCTTTGTTTGTCTTTCATATAGAGAAGACAGACTTGACTTTCTGATTTTATCATCTAAGATTTACAGGAACATCATCTTCCCATGCTCATGTACATATCCGCAAAGAAAAGAAGCGGAAAATTTTTTATTTGAAATTAATCCATACTTTGCACAGTAAATATAATTTCTTTAATATGGACGATAAGAATTGGTTAACTAGAATTGTGGCTGGATCATTTAATGACCCTGGTTTACCATATAATCAGTATCATGTCTTGCCATGGAACGTCCAAGAGCACATTGCAGTCAAAATCATACAAGGACAAGCTGACTCTAAGCCAAGGCTATCGTATGATGAAAAAGAAAATCAATTTCAAGAATATAAGCCCGAAGAAGCACTCCAAATTGCAAAGTTTAATCTTGACATGGTACTTAAATTTGGAGAACTGATCCAAGATTTTCCCGCCCACAATCGTGCCACAGTTATCCAGTTGCGAAAAGATGCATTATCGATCCTCACATTCATGACCGCTTTTAATTTCTATGACCTTGACTGTCGAGCTGCAACTGATACAGAAAGGGAAGCTATTCGTAGTATCGCAACTTCGCAAGCGGAACTTGATGAGATTTTTGGGTTAGACCAATTGCAACGTGCATCAAAACTTATCACAGCTAGAATTGTTACAAAATATCATTCTAATCATGGTCTCGGTGGTACCTCACCGCAAAATTCTTTTCCTGCCGAGTTAAAGACGCTGTATGATTTTGGATATTCCGAGGCTCATCTGAATATAATTAAGAAGGTCATTTACTGGTCAACACGTCCTTTAAATGAGTCGCTTTTAATACCTTACATCATTTTGTTTAGTAGAATTACAAAATCCCGTGTCCATGCTAAAGGTTTTATGCCTTCTACTAAAACTATCGAGGAGTACTTCACACCAACAAATATAACACCCGCGAGTGCAAATAATTTCCATATCGCGGGATTATGCATAGTTAAACTAAAACCTTTAGGAATTTTAAAATATCTTCAAGAAAAAGAACGACTGGAAGATTTAGAAGAAGGTTTGGAGAAGATTCAGCGTTATGGAGCAGCACTTCATCCATGTGCTAGATATTGGGGTTTAAAGCCAGAGAAGGCCAATCAAAGGATTGTCGAATCATTATGTGCTGATCTTTGTTATGCCTTCAAACTCTATTTCCCAAAGAGTCCATTAGTTCGAAAACCCATTTTCGCAAAACAAAATCTACTGAATCCTATATGGAAATATTCGATTGATTGTTCTAAAAAAAAGTAACAACGATAACTCTAAATCGGAAGACATGCTTGCATCGAATATCATGCTAACTGATAGCATACTTGAGATTATCGATAGCTTTTTAGGGACGGGTTGTGTGACGAAACCTCGTAAAAGTAATAATAAAGAGAGAAGCATCCTAGCTAACGCAAAATCTTCAAGTGGAGTAGAACATAGTGGCGAAGCTTCATCTTCAAAACGCCATTCATCAGCTGCAGAAAGTAGTATCAACAAAAAACAGAAAAAAAAATTGTCCAAAGAATAGGGACTTATAGCCCAATTAGATTTTATAGAGACAGCAGGAGAAACTAGTTGAAGTAGTGAATCTTTATAAATGAGAAAAAAACGTAGGGGTTGAAAGATTTTTTTAGGAGAGGGGGGTAGTAGATATGACTGACTAGCAGATAAAGAAATAAAGTTAATTTTTTTTTAAAAAAATTTACACATCGCTGACTATACGAGCAATGTCTTAAGTATTAATGCACTCTAAAAAATCAATTTTAAAGTATGTAGATGTGTGGATTTATTGATTGATCGTAATTTTGCCCGGACAGGAGGAGCAGATCTCACAAGCATGGATTTAGAAGCAATTCTTCTTAAGGTTCTCGCCTAGTGCTATAGTATTACACTTCTTCATACTAAAGAGCGATTTTGCTGACAATTTTATAAATTTCAAGGAGCTCGTCATTCGTAACCAAATAGTTGCTAGCAAGGGCCATTCCCAGGCTATTAATGAAAGTACTTTTTAGAAGAGAGAATTTTAGTCTTCATCGGGCCACTGGCCACCAAGAGCTTCGTGTAATTTGTTCGTCCACTGAGGATAGAAAGAACTCGACTTAGAAGTATCTTTGTCTTATTTTCTTTTTGTTTAACTCTCCCCTTTCCAAGGCTATCCTCGCCTGATTCCAATTTCCACGATCTAGAAATGCGATAAAAGCTTGTGGACGTGTCTTTACCTCTAGACTAGAAGTAGAGACCAGCCTGACGTGGAGCTTTTTCCTTTAAGTCTTTAAACAGCATCGGGAAGACTAGAGAATTGGCAAAGCAAAAGGTATTCCAGTCCATTTCAATGCAGTTAAAACTACTTTTCTCCATAGTGGATGAAAAATGTTGGTTTCAACTTTCCTATTAGCTGTGATTGATCTTTCAACCCGTAGCAAAGATAAGATATAGACTCTTGGTGTGACTTAAAAATCATACACCCGTTGTCTAAGCTCTCTAAGCTCATGTATCAGGATATCCTCTGTAATCCGTCATGCGTGATTTTGTGTAATAATTCGACGTGCCTTTTGTCGTGTGTTTCATGCTTGACATTAATCGCCAAAAAAAAAGTCTAATTACATGTCACTAAATCTACCCGTTCCGTTGGAACGGATGGATGTTATGGATATGATTCTTTTAGAAGAAAAAAAATGTGTTTTAAGGAAATAAAGGTGTTTTGATACCTAGTTGTGTTTAATTCACAATAATAAGTGTGGCTACAGCTAAGTGCGTTATTCAATTTGGGTCTACACTTTTTTTACGTATGGACAAAATTACCCGCCTCCTACCGGATGTCTGGAAAGGGGGCGGAGCAGAAGAATTACGGTTCGATCTTTGCCCTAAATTAGCATTTAAAGAATATTGTAGGATGCCAATTTACAAACCATCGCCCGCTCTGCGTCCTGGAAATATAGGAGTTCGCGAGACTATCCCGAAAGCAGGAAACGGTCTTTTATTATCAGTAGTAAGATCAGAACCTGCTATTAATTGGGTTCCAAACATAATCCCCACTGTACCATCGACTATTCGTATGGAACGAGGAAAAGTAGAAAAGTCAATGCTTACCGACGAGTTTGTTCAGTTAGACCAACTCATTTGAAAATTTACGGTCAGAAAAATACCGATGCGCCACATAGAACATGGATGGTATATTTTATTAAAGCTCCACATGGCAGATTTAGAGCCATTGATGAATCTGGAAATGCGAGGCACTTCAAAAAAAAATTAACCCCTTGAATTTTGTAAGCGCTGCAATGGCCATCATCTAGCTCTAAGACACCTAAAGAAGAACAGATGAAAGTGTGCCAACAAATGGGGACAGAGAGTACCAAGCAGTCCTTTGTAGAAAATGCCGCCACCTCTGAAACTATATTTCTCGATGCACCAAATAGTCAGATTTCAGACGGTACTGACAACATTCATACGACTCCTATAGAATCTTCGACATGCGTTGCATCTCTTTTATGAAAAGCAACACACTGGGTTGCTATCCCCTTCATGACGTACTCAATTCTTTATCCATAAACGTAGGAAGGGTGGAACTAAGCGAGAAGTCACGCTAGCTCGTGCCTGTGAACTAAGAGCTGATATCTTGTCAATACGAGTGTCTTAGTAGTCTGAGCGAACGAAGACTCACCCTTCCTATATTGTTCATCCTCCTTTTGTAGGTTACAAAATTTGGTCTCGGGCTACTATTCATGTAAAGAAAGATGATCCTAAGAGGATAACGTGTGGACAAATTTGAAAACTAATGTGATGGGCGGCTCCATGCTATGTCAGTATTACACCCCACTTCGATTTAAAGGGCGATTTATTGTAGATTAGGTCGAACGAGCAATTAATCTCAGAGATCATCTTTTAGTGCGATTCTCAGTATATGAAGACCTTTCCCCCTTATACAGTTTAAGGCCAGGCGAGCATTCAATTGTCAAAAGACATATCGGAGCTCAGCTACGGATATGTACAATCGAAATTTGAGACACTAGCCCGAGAGCTGACGGTATATTTATCAAAATACTCACTGCCTTTTGGGAGATTATAGGATCGCATGTAACAAAAATTTTTTGTGCCTGTATCCGTCTTAGATATCACCCAACCTAGTTTAAGCTTATGAAAATAGTTTTTTTCTCCTTATCTAAGCGTGATCATCATTGAAAAAATGGAAGCCTATTGCATTATTTTCTTGTCTTGGAAATGATTTGGAGAGGTTACTAGCAAAGGGGATGTCTCACCTCACTATAACCTCAGATATAGTAGGTTGGCAGCAATTTGGTGCGTCATCCAAACATTTAGCAATGGATCTTGTTTCTTGCGAAGTACGCGATATTAAGGAAGCTTAGACAAAAGATTGAGCCTCAATGCTTGTTACGCTGAACGTAGAGGGAGCTTTTGATGCAGTACTGCACAATAGATTAATCTGCCGAAGGCAGGATTAGTGATAGCCCAAATGAATTTTGCAATTAACCAAATCGTTTATTAAATGTCAAAGAGTACTCTTCATAAAGCAAGTTGTTAAGTCTAGTTGCCCTTCGTTTCTCCAGCTACACTTACTTCCTTCCTCAAATTGATTCTGTACTATCCTGTTTAACTGTTTTCTTCAGTTCAATGATCAACTTTTATTTCAAGCTTTATCATGATATTGTTGCTATAATCAATTCATGAGCCCGTTCCTAAGCTTGTTATTAAGCTCGTTTATTTCTGTTGAATTCATAATCTCTAGTTAAATTAGTTCTCTTTCGTTCTACACTAACCTTATGATGTAACCTATATATAAACTCGTTCTTCCACCTGCTCTTGAATCCATATTCTCCAAAGGGAGCCCATGACCCTAGATTCGACATCTAACTTTCTGTAGTAACCCTTTTGATGAATCCATTACATGAACTCATTCTTAAAATAGTTCTTTTCAAGTGATCTCATACTCTCCACATTATTCCGCTCTATCGCACATGATCGAAAATTGGTTATCACCTACATCTTTTCTTTTTATTCATCATTTGAAGTCATTTTTTAATTGGTTTTCTCCTGTTGATAATCTTCTCTCTAGTTATTTCTGTTCCCTTGCATTTAACACTTTCTTCTCATATAAACAGGTTCTTAAACCGACTCTTTCTATCTGGACTTGAACGATACTTCCTGTTCAATCGTTCTTTTCTAAGGAATCTATTATCTCCAAGTTATCCTGTTCTCTCCAAAATTCTTTCTTTATACACCTTTTATTGGAAAACTCTTCATAAATGCTATTCAACCCATTTTCAAAAACGTCTCTGAGTTAACCCAGCCCGTTCTCTGCGATTGAGCTTTGATAATCAATTTTAAACCTTTCCAAAACCCGTTACGAAGCCCGCTTTAGTACTGTTTCTGGGCCCATGAAGAGCTCAATTTAAAACACAATACTTAAACTGTGATTTCCGGATTCATTTGGTTTCCTCCATTCAACACTACAATCTCTGTTATCACGTTGTTGTAATTCTGTTCTTGATCCCTTTATAAGCCTGTAAATACGCTTATTTATTAAAATCATTCGCTGTGCCGTTTGATTAACTCACTGTCTCCCATGGGAATAGTTCTGAACAGATCTATGCATTCTGTCCAATATAAAATTTATCTTTTTATGTAATTCTGCTCATAAACCCGCTCTTTTACTTGCTTCTGTATCTAATTCTTTGGAAACGATTCTCAACGGCTTATTCTGAGCTCTACAATTGAGACTGCTCACTATATGTGATCTAGATATCTCCGAATAGGCCAATTCCATTCTATTCTGTTGTGCAGGAAATTTTCTCTCCAAGTGCAGCTACTTATTCTAGGTGAAGCTGCTTTCAGCTTCGTAGCTAGTGTTTTGGCCTCTAATTTTTTTCTTATTTAATAGAAGAAAGACTAGTGCTTATGCTATGAACTTCATAGCTAGATATTCCAGTAGTAATAACCGTCTCGAACATCTCAAAGTTAAAGTACAAAGATGTCAAATTTAATATCCATTGAGTTACATTTATTTCCTATTTTAGAGGCTTTAAAAAGTCATGCATTTTTCATATCTGTACATTTTTTGGTCATGTGGATGTAAAGTTATCTCCGTAATAAGGACTCCTGTCTTTTTTGCGAATTCAATGAAATTTGGCCATTCAGTTAGGACATCTACAATTTGACAGTCTTGATTTAATACAACCCGATCATAACCAAAATCTGTTATATAGATTAGCAACCTGATAGGTGGTTCATACATTTATTTATGTTTGTCTAGGTTAAGCAGAAGCACAAAGAACTTACATCGGCCACTATTAGTCTTGATTATGGGGTTTTCTATTGGATAGAGGTAAAACGGAGGGATTCCAATGTATTCTTCTAGGTCTTCAGGATAGTACTCGACTGCCTTTTTAGTTGCAATATTATTACAACCTTCAGTTCTAGCGATAAGAATATCTGATTTATTATACCAAGCTAATGTACACTTTGCCCCAAGCGTCACTGGATCATCCTGTGCCTTTGGTGGCTTTTGAACCGTGGCCGGCTGGTTGAGCGGATCATGATTTTGACTCACTAGTTTCTTTACTCTGGTTTCTAAAGTAGAGGTGTTGCTCACGTTGAAAGTAAGGACTACACAAGTGATCAAAAGTCGGAGTATCATTTGAGACCAAATCTCGCTGATGAGCAAACAGAACAATTTGAGAAAATTGTTGACTCGTTTGAGCAAAAGACAAACTGATTGATCCCAAAAGCCTGAAAGCCATTGAAATATTTAAACACGACTGTGGGGCAATCTACACAAGAGGATTATTCCCTCTTCTTCTTATTTTGGGTAATAGTCATGAAGAAGATAACCGAAAGGATCATTAATAGTTATGGTTATCACGATGTTAGATAGCCAATTAGCTATGCAAAGATCACCAGGATGAGATTGTAAAGTAAAATATAGATTGGCATCTATTCCACTTGAAAATAAGATATGTAAATATCTCTGCTTTTTCTCTTAAAGCCATAGAAATACGTTATTAACGTGTAAATATGAGCAATTAATGTGTAATTAATGTGTTCCGCAACTCGATATTTAATTTGTCATTCATATGCATTATTTGCGCTTGGCAATTAATATTGTAATTGATAGCTATCCCAGTGAAAGCTTCGGTACAAATTGCTTCAGTTGAAGCTATTATACCTGTTAAGATTCCTTTCTTAGTCAGCGATCCATGTAAATAGTCTCTTAAAATAGTTAGTCTGTTTCATGTAAGCGAATGTAGATATAGGAGTTTTGGTAACGTTTGTAATAAATTAATGTCCCTATATTTGGGCATATGCTTGCCCGGCTTCTAAGTGGATGACGGTTATCTAGAGATTTCAGCCTAGCTGCAAGACGAAATCTATTACCTTCCAGTATTATCTGGGCAGGTGGAATCCCTCCTTCTCGGTGTACCACAACATTGGGTGTCGTCTTCCAAAGAGGAAGTGCTGCTCTCAATGCTTTACGGATTACCTTATTGATAAACTCGCACAGGTGTGAAGTCTG
>PEDP01000806.1:0-17295 GCA_002918395.1 Erysiphe pulchra | reverse complement strand
AAAGGGGAAGGTTTATTGCCCCTATCCATATAGGCGTGATGGATAATAGTTGTTCCTTGTTTACCTTTTTTCTATAAGCGACAGGCATAGCCTGTAACATCAGGGTAGATAAAATAATTCGAGGAAGTTATACTTTGATCTTTTTGACCTGTAGATACTATGGTAGTAGAACACTTAAAGTAAAGAAATAAAATCATTTGTTTTCTTGTGCTGAATCACCTAAAACATTTGATATGTATTGAAATTGACATGGGTATACCCGCAGCGGAACCGTAACAAGTATGAAGCTCATAGCATGAAGTAACCAGTAATTCGAACTTCTGTAACATGGAGAAGGGCAAAAAATGAGTAACTAATTTCAAAATTTTCAAAATTTTAAGAACCGCTCTAGCGAATTCTTCTTTTACTAGGTTTATTCTTGATAAATGACCAAGCATTCATTGGTCTCCTAGCAGCCACATATTTTCCATGTGGTGAAAATATTTCCACTCCAGGCCATACCTCCCCAGTTTCTTTATTTTCGGTTTCTTTATCAGAAATCTCTATATCTTCCGAATCATGACCAAGTGGATTTATAATCGAGTCACCACGTCTTTTACTAACTTGTGCAACAAGCTCAACCCAGCCACACCCTTCAATCAAAATATCGGTCCCAATAACGCGATACGGTAATTGATCAACATTCACTCGGCCAGCATCATGAGCCGTAACTGGACCTGTTCGTCTCTTAGTTACATCCCACTTGAGAAGGAACTTCCCAGCCGAAGAAATCTTTGGCCCTGTTCCGGGCACGGAAATATTTAGAACGGAGGCTGTACTAGTCTGCATTTGTATTCCGATAGCTTTTTCCGTATTAGTCAAATGTGATAATATAGGTGTGAAAGCATATGCAAGAATAACTACATCTGGAGCTGTAGGAGTGATACGAATGATGCCACCTATAAGAAGTGATTGGCTTGGCTTAATGACTTCCTGTACTGGCTCTATTCGAGAACGCATTACTAACTGAGAGCGATAAACTGGTAATACGTGTTGATCTAATTCACCTCGCTTGAGACCAGGGAGGTCAATCAATTCTCCCTTGGCATTTCCGAAGAGTAGGCGGATTGGAGATGCAGTTGTTCCAGGGAGATCAGACACAATTGGCATTGTTGGATAATTAACTTCTGATGGTGCTGGAGGAAGGAGAGACTTCGTATCAAACAATTCTTCATCTATTTCTCCCGCTTCCAAGTTTTGAAGTTTAGCTTCTGGAGTGTCAATGTTCTTATCAATAATTCGCAGCCCATAAGTATCTTTCTTTTCCACACTTTCTGTAATTTTTTGAACATCATGTAAATCATTTTTACTACCAATCTCAATATCGGCACTTGTATCATCATGATTCTTTAGGTCTATTAATGAGTTATATGCTAATTGTGAATGACTCAATCCAACGTCTGTCAAAATATCTTTTCTTCCTTTCGGAAAAATAGAGCCAAATAATTGACTTTTTCCAACGTTGACTTTCCCAACCATCCACCCCGTACCTCCTCGATTCCATACTTGTTCCTTTAATTCTTTGGTCCACCATTCTCGCTTTACACTAACACAGCTTACGTTTCCAAGTCTCATACCAGCAGCTGATCGTCCTAGAGCGTCTCTGAGAGTTGTTCTAAGATAGGGCATCAAAGAGTCGACATGTTCTTTTAAGGGTGCTAATAAATCTGATCGAGTAATGATAAAACTCAGTTCTATTTTTTTATCTTTATAAAATTTGCCAGACTTAGACCTTCTACTCCTAGAGCGAAGCGGTGATATATTTAAAATATCTGGTAGATCGGGAATGACTGACATTGGAAAGTCTGCAGCGTCAATAATATGATAAATATGATTGTATTTATACGGAGTTTCGTATATTGTCTCACGGATAGAGTCTATGGAAGGGTGGTTTATAGGAATCCCAACTCGATGATTCAATAAGTTACGGCAACGAAAACATTTTACCACCTCTTTGTCAAGTTCTATGAAGTTTCAGTCACTCCTTTTGATATGATAACAAGGATTTCTTACTCTGTGGTGGTGATGAGGGAACTCCAAAGTCCTCTGGACTTAAGTTTAATGAAGTTGATTTCTGGAGGGCTAATCTAACAATTTCATGTTTATCGTTTTTTTTCTGAGATTTAGCTACTCCCAAGTACTTTAGAACAGCATGTCTTCGCAAGTCGTAATATCCAGGGCCCAAGCTATCAACAGTCTGTGTAGGAGCGCCACAGCCGGGACAGTATCTTGGTAACTTGCTCAAGGCCCATTTTCCAAAATCTGGTGAGTCACGACTGGGTGGCTCGTTTGAAAAATCTGAGCTGAAAAACCTGTGCTGTGGACATAGTGATGTTTGTCGCTTGTATTGTTTAAAACTTGATTCATAAAAAGCTTTTATGTGTCGCGGGCAAAGAGAAAGTTGGAGTTCTCTTGGATGGAAATGAAATTTGCCAGTTGGATTGTAAGCAAGACTAAGTCTTTTAGACATTACCGGGATTAGTAAAGATGTAGCAAATGCTTCAATGGGTCTTTTACAAGAGGAAAAAACGTCGTCGCGAAACTTTGTCAAAGTCTTGGCACTTGGAATAACAGAGAATCTTTTCTTGAAAATGTTTTTCTTTTCACAGTATAAAGCTGAAATTGCTAGGATGAGTTTTCAGCTTACCTGCTGCCATGTAATAAGTAATAACATTTACGAAGGCATATCGCGGCTGCTTTACTTCATAACGCGCCTTTATACTTAGCGAAGTTAAGTTATAGGCTTGATGAATTTTGTATGTTTGATAAATTACATGGATTAGCCATGTCAGCTAAACCTATTTTGGGACTAATCATCTTGTCGGGTCGCCCAAGGCTCGTTAATAAGACATTTAAAAAAAATCCAAAAAAAATTACAATTAGTTTACAAATAGTGATCAAAGCCGAAAATCATTAAATATGCAGATTAAATACTTGAGTTCTGCAATAAATTAAAGATATTTTTTATAACGAGCATATTCTTCAGTCTGAATAATTTTGGTACTTGGATACGTTACCATCCCCATCTCCTCTCAAGTTGTTACGTCTTTTCCTAGGTCTTTTGCTAGGTATCTATCTCGTTAACTTGTCCTGTATTTTTACAAAAAATCACAGTTTACCAGGGCTATTTCTCCTCTTCTTGCTCTCCTTAAAATTACATTAACCGCTTCTACAATGTCGATTTTTTAAAAATAAATTAAAATCACCAAGGAAAAATATTCATTAAATGATTCCACTCTTCTTAAGCCTAAGAAATTGACGAAGGGGATCTGATGGTGTACGATCTGCTATTCTTGATTTATACTGTCCACGTGGATTTCAGAAATTCGTCAATTTTCTTTCATGTATTTCAGGATATCTAAGGTTTTATCCTTCATAATCAAATTTGATTTTGTATACATTTTGGTTATACTTTTGGGGAACACCAAATTTAATTGGTGACCATAAGTGATCGTATTGTTAAACTGGAGGCGGCCTTAAGGGAACGATAATAATAATATTTTGGGACATGCCAACATCTACATCAAAATTTTAGACAATATTTTTTAAATGAAATACCAGTAGATTCTACAATCAAGTTTTTGAAACAGTGGTAGGCGCCTTCGATCTTGCCACTAGTTAAATGATCAAGATTTGAATGTATACTGATACAACAATTTGCAATCCTATCAGCATAAAGTAGCTAACTATCTTCGAGACACCTAATAACCCCTCTAACACTAAGATTTAGGTTTGTCCACTTGTTACTTCAGCAGCTCCAAGGCTCAGAAAAGTCAATACCCGTTGCAAAATTTTGAAATACATTCCGTGAATTTTTGAAATAAATCTGTACCTTTTTTCATTATGATGCGACTTAATACCCGTCTTAGTGTGCCAAGCGCAAAGTATCTTCTTCGATAGGGGAAAGTTAACATCAATAGCATCCAACGAGGTTATCTCCTTATCTGTGGCAGTGACTCAAAGCTCTAGTATGTTATTCTAAAAACATCTTGTAGTACACCCAGAGCACATACATACTCTTTCTCAATGTAACCTAACCTGGGGCTAAGGTCGAACCGTGGCTCTTCCGCTGTGCCCCCTTTCTAGGCCTCCTGTAGAAAGGGGGTTTCGCCAATATGCAAAAAATATGGAGACCTAAATTGAATAACGCATTAAATAATAGACACCACATATTATTATGGATTAAAATTGATAAATTTATCAACTATCTTTTATGAAAATTTAAGATCAATTTGATAATGTTAAGAAACAGGATATAGTGATTACAAAACTTTGCAGTAACTAATTGCAACCAGAATATTAATAAATGAAGCTAAAATACAAGAGTTAAGTTCATATTAATTTTAATATTACCTTGGTTAGACTTTAGGGCTTTTAAACTAAGGTTTGGGGTATTTATTCTTGAAGTGTAGATTCCAAAACACTGAATTTCTCCTTGTTATTCGAGAAATTATCTGCGAGTAGGGGCAGGAGTATTCAAAATTCTAATAATCTATATTTCTTAAGTTGTTTTCTTTTTTATGATTAAATTTAGGTGTGATTTTCTTTTAAATGCAAAGGCGCATATGTAAGTATTATCTCAAGGCAGGGAAGTTGTTTACTTTTATTTTCCTTTGTTTTCACCCCATAATTGCTATAGCAATAGACCCATAAACTGACCTCAGCCTTGTCCTTTTGCGCCAGTTAAAAACTAGAAAATTATTACATAATGCTAAAATACCAGTGTGGAGAAAAAGACAGGGATTTGTGAGAAAATTCGACTATATAACTAACATATTTGGAATAGGGGTGCAAAATAATTAATTACCATATTTAGATCGTATTTTAACTACAATTTTGATGTCTCTGCACAAAACTTGCCTTTATGGGACAGGAGTTTAACTTTATCTATTTGATTTCCTAAGCAGCCTACTCAACTGATGTTGGTTTTTCTTTTCATTTTAAAGCGCGCGTCCTTAGAAGAATCAAGCGGTTAAGAACCTTATATTCAATGAAAAATTTAAAATTCAGTTGGCGGAGTTTTCGTTGCCAAAGACAGAAAGTAAGAGCCGTTGTCTAGGCGCCGATATAACCCCTGTTTCTACTTTCTGTTACGTCACGGCACCTAACTTCCAAGGAGACAACTCTGCTTGACCATCGCAAATGGAATTCTCCAAAGTTATAAATAAAAACCTAATCGCGATTTTGTCAAGGATTATATCAAACAATTAATATAATATTCATAAAGAAAGGTGGCTATATTGGAGGCTAACAAGTTGACGAAACGAGGACCCATACCAAACCTGATCATATCCCATCGGAAAACGAAAAAGGATTAGAAAAGCTAAATCGCTTTTCTACCACCTAGGAGTCAAAGACAAAATCATTTCCATATTCAAACGAAATTCAGATTTCAAATGTGAAGACTACCACGGCACGACCGAGAGCTCTACAATGCCTCAATGGTCCCATCGACTTCTCTCACCGAGCTCACGCAATGAGTTAGGTAGCTCGGGCAAAGTTGATAGAAGTTCTTCTCCACCTTTGAGGATACGACCCAAAGGCTCTGAATCAGAATTACTGGAAACTACTAGTGGAATTCAAAGTCAACCACAGGATAAAACTAGCTCTTCAAAAAGCATAAAAACATCAAAAAATACAAGCCATAACCGCTCAGTTAGCAATCCATTCCCGTCTATATTTTCGAGCAAAAAGAAGCGTCAAGGAAAAAAACAATCGCCTCATCCGGTAATCAATTTTACGAACGAAAATTCTGTGTCTGGGTTTGCTCGAGAAAGCGTGAAAAATAAAGCTGTAAAGCAGAAATATCTCGATAAGGATCTTTTGAAGGGAAAATGTATTACGTGCGACTCATTAGTTAGGTGGCCAAAGGAATTAGATGTCTTTAGATGTACTGTTTGCCTGACTATCAACGATCTGAAGCCTATTATATTAGAAACCAAGCGTGAGGATGGATTCCGTATTCCAATAATGAGTAAATTTGACGTTCCAACTGAATCTCGATTAAGTCATCAAAGTCAAACTCTCTCTAATTTATTATATGTAGGCTAACATTCACATAGTACCTTTACTTTCACTGGAAAAGATAAATAGCATAGTCGATAACTGTATAACCGCCTACCTTCTTGATCGTTTGAAGCACTCCAATAAATACGTCCTTTCTTCACCAAAGCAATCAGAATCACCTCAAAACGGCACTGATATCGATGAAGAGCTACCAGAAAATCTTTGTCTCACAGAGAGTAATGTTGCACCACTTTCTGTACCACATTTAGCACATTTTCCTAGTCAATATGAGTCTCACTTAAAATTCCAAAACTCCCCAAAAAACCCCTCGCAGAATAGCCATAACCCATCTTCTCATCAGTTCTCTTCATCTACACCTGGAAACTTTTTCTCCAGGCATAAAAGTCGGAAAGAAAAAGACACTAGTTTGAGTCCTACAAAAATCTTACCTGCTAGCAGCTGTGAACCGTCTGAGAAAAACGCAGAGATTGAGCAAATAATAGCCCACAATGCAAAGAAAATTTTTAAGCCCTTAGAAGACCACATAGTTAGAGCTTTTGGGTCTTTTGAATGTGTTAATTCCTCATTCTGTACAGCGCGGCCTAACTTTGTGCCTAGAGCTATGAGCGAAGGGCCAAAATGGGCGTCACATACTTATCAACCAACTGAGCGTAAAAGTATTGCAGAAACTCAAATCTCTGAAATGGATGCAAAGACTCTTTTGCTTGGCGACTTTGCAGAGAATGGCTCCTGGTGGACAGGAAGTCGCACAGATGTGAACAATGTAGAGCGGTTACCTACTCGACGTAACCGTGGCACTTCTGATTATCAAGAAAGTAACTATTTAGTCACCTTAAAATCCCCCCGAATTAACTGGGCAGAAGTCAATGAATGGTATCATTGTGTTCTTCATGTTGGGAAATTATGGCGAAGGAGTCTCGATTTTCTAAAGAAAACAGAAATAAGTGGGTCACAAATTAGGGATTTCTCTGATAACGAGTTGAGTCAAATTGAAAATGACTTATTAGAGGCTCGTATTCATATCCAACGAACTTTGTTGAAAGCAACCGAAACTCTATTAAAGCGTCCGAGTCGACCCTTAACTGATCCCAGTGATCTTCGATTTTTATTGATTTTTCTTGCTAATCCACTTCTGTATACGGTTTCCTCCAATTCAAGGGGCAAACAAAGATGTAGAGCCAGATCTAAGTTAAATTGTGCTCAAATTACTCAAGTAAATCAAAAATCAGAATCAAGGCTCCTTTCTCAAGAACTTGCCAGTTTAAGTAAAGGGAATAGTGCCAAATATTCAGGCATTATCAAGAGAATATTAGGCCTTCTATCGAATGTCTCTAATGAGTGTCATCATCATTTAGTGTCTTGGTTTACTCGGTACCCTGAAAGCCAATTCCGAAGAACAACTGAACTGATCGGCAGCTTTGTCACCTATAGACTTTTAAGACAAAATGGTAAAAAGCATGATGTAGACCAAGATCCAACAGCGGGATTGATACCAAATATGCCAGGCTCAGGTAGAAATAGCTCTGCAGCTTTACATGCTGCTTTGGGTGTAACAGGACAGAATTCCAAAAAAAACGACGATAAGCCAAGATTAGTAATATACGGTGACGATTGGCAAATTAGAGCAGCGGCAAGGGTCATGTCACTTCTATTTTCAGCAAATAGTGGATCCTTAGGTAGAAGAGTTGAAGGACAACTATCTAATGAATCAAAGTCTGAAAATTGTATTAGTCTAAGAGCTCGTGAGAAAGCTTATGTTCATGGACAAATAATAGCTACTTCTGAGTTTTATAACTGTCTTTTGGATTGTTCGGATCTGATCGCTGATTTCGAGGCATGGGAATCACGAAGAAGCAAGTTCTCATTTTGCCAATATCCATTCTTCCTCAGTATATGGGCTAAAATTCAAATAATGGAGTATGATGCACGACGGCAAATGGAAGTTAAGGCAAGAGAAGCCTTTTTCGATAGTATTATGACTCGAAAAACGATTAAGCAATATCTCGAACTCACGGTACGAAGAAACTGCTTAGTAGAAGATAGTCTAAAAGCTGTTAGTGAGGTAGTAGGATCTGGTGGTGAAGAGATCAAAAAGGGCTTAAGAATAAAGTTTAAGGGTGAAGAAGGCATCGATGCTGGTGGCCTTCGTAAAGAATGGTTTTTGCTATTAGTCAGGGATGTTTTTAACCCAGAGCATGGTAAGATCAAAATACCATTTGGAATTTTATCAAATTTTGTTGACTTTACAAGGCATGTTTACATACGACGAAGAATCTAGGTATTGTTACTTTAATCCAAATAGTTTTGAAACAACAGATCAATTCTTTCTCGTTGGTGTAGTTCTAGGCTTGGCGATACATAATTCAACAATACTCGACGTAGCATTACCGCCGTTTGCATTTCGGAAACTACTTGCTGCAGCCCCGCCACCATCTCCTGGGGGGACCTCCCATGCAAAGCCCCTAATGACATACTCATTAACAGACCTAGCACAGTATCGGCCTGCTCTTGCAAAAGGCTTACGACAGTTATTAGAATATGAAGGTGATGTGGAAAGCACTTTTTGTCGTGATTTTATGGCTGATGTTGATCGCTACGGACAAATAACTCAAGTCCCATTATGTCCTAATGGAGAGAAGCGGACTGTTACTAACGCTAATCGAAGAGAATTCGTTGACCTCTATGTTCGTTATCTCCTTGATACTGCTGTTAGTCGACAGTTTGAACCGTTTAAAAGAGGGTTTTTCACTGTTTGTGGAGGTAATGCTCTATCCTTATTTAGACCAGAAGAAATAGAGCTTCTTATTAGAGGTTCTGATGAAAATCTCGACATCGCGTCACTCCGAGCGGTCTGTATCTATGACAATTGGAGTCAAAACAATACAAGTGAAGATGAGCCTGTAGTACAGTGGTTTTGGGAGACTTTCCAAGCAGCAAAATCTGATGATCAGCGAAAACTCTTGAGTTTTATTACTGGTAGTGATCGGATTCCTGCAATGGGTGCAACAAATTTGGTTATAAAATTGTCGTGCTTAGGAGGCGATGGGATGAGATTTCCAGTCGCTCGAACTTGTTTTAACCAACTATCTCTTTGGAAATATTCAACAAGAGAGAAGCTTGAGCGTATGCTTTGGCGAGCTGTATATGAAAGTGAAGGATTTGGATTAAAGTAGTTAAATACTTTAAGGGCTAGATTAAATTTTAAGGCGTTCGGATGGTTAAACATACAAAAGCATCAACAGTAATTCGTATATAAATAATGTAAACTAATTGAGGTTTCGGGTCTAAGCTTTTATTATATTTTATGTTCTATGAATATAGAGTCATAATTTCTCTTGGATTGCCATTTTTAATACTTAACGTTAATTGACAACTTTTTTTCATTTGATAGAAATTTAGCTAACAACTTCAAGACGTCACGCCCTTCGCCGCAGATAACATCTCTTCTTGTCTTTTTCTCTTTTCATTGTGTATCTTCATGATATTTGCTTCCTTCAAAGAGTTCTCACTGGCACGTTCAAGCCATTGGATTTCCTGGAGGTCTTTCTCCGAACATAAAACCGGCTTAGCTTTTGCTACTTCTAGGAAATTTTCAAGAATTTTTGTATGTGTTCTTCCTTTCATTTTAATTTCTTTTTTTGCTTCTTTCAATATTGTAGCATCATCATTTTTAATTGTTTCCCTAGTTTCAGGTGTGGTAGAATCGTTATCTGGTTGGGGAGTCGGCGATACAATACGTGACCTGAGGTGTACAGTCAGAGTCGCAGGACATGATGGCTCTTCCAAACGTTCGACAATCATTGGAATATCTGGATTATGATATTTTAATTGGGGAAGATATGTATGCCAGAACTTCCTTCAACAAAAGTAAGCCATAAGTATTTTTTTCTCATTTTTAAATAACAAAAAATATGAAAAAGATTTGGAGATTAATGTTTCTCTGAAGTACTTAGCCCCTTGATGAACAGCATTGTTTCCTGGATAATTATTCTTTGCAAAGACCAGATGTATTTTTGAAACATTCGCTGGGAGATTCACGGCACCCGGGCCGACTTTGATGGAGAGAATCTAAAAGGGGAAAAAAAGATATTGTGAGAATGCTTTTCTTTAAAATAACCTTGATAAAGTTTATGATGAACATAGTACCTTCTGTAGCGATGGGATAACTATTAGTATCATACCATCTCCATGACGTCTAATTCAAAATCATGTGTGTACTCACTCTTAGTACCTTTATCCTGCGTTGAAGAACGCTCCCCGTCATCTTGGAAATCTTTACCAATTCCCTTTTATCACGGGGGGTTCGAAGAGGGAATTTACATTACCAAGTGCAAAAATTAGGCTATGTCAATTAACATTGTCGGCTAATTTATATGTATATATATATTACCATTCAAATATCATCATCCCTTTTTAAAACTGCGTAAAAAAATTGTAAAGAGAACTCGACGTGATAAATGTGATATTCGACACATCTCGCTGCTAAAAATTTTCTGTCGGCTTTCCTTCCTCTACAATTTGACACCATCAAGATACCATCCTGATAATTGATTCATGTATGCGAGGCCGTCGCAATCAGTGTCTTTCGAGCTTTGGCTTTGGCTCGAAAGACACCACGATTTTAAACTCTTTAAACTCTTAAAAAGTAAATCCAACCCACACTACAAGTATCTTATTTCTTGTTAGTCGCTAGATATACTTCAGTAATTATTTCAATATCTGAAATGATATGTCTGAAAGCTATTGGTTGTGAAGCCATTACTATTATTAATTCTAAAGCTCCAACACTATTTTGATCCTTCATATCATCAATTAACAATTAGTAAAAGATTTCTTTTGATTTCCCTCGGAATTCGGATCCATTAGTACTAAATGTGCTTAATTTAATGGCAAGATGATGTTAACCAGTGACAAAAGTATCGAAAACGATGTTTCATATGCCTGCCCATTCTGGTTTTTTTTATGGGGACCATGGCTGCCCGTTGGAAAGCACCTTCTAAAGGTATCTTGGATGGGGATTTCCGTTTAACCTGTAGCCCAAAATTATTTGGAGCTAATCTTTCATTCATTCAATAACTGTTCCAATTGGAACTGGACTCTAAAAGGCGTGAAGGACGGCAATACAAATAGCAGGGAGGCCACTGTTTAAACACCTTTTTCTTCTAGCGTGAATCACTTTGACAATAGCCGTGGAAAGTATTTTTTTATGAGTTAGTGAAAAATTTTCTACGATTAGATTGCATGGATTCAAATTGTGTAATATCTGATTCATATTTTCTCATTCTACAGAATTACATAAAGATAAAAGACATATATTTTATCACACTTATCTATATCGCTGTAAATTGAGAGTATTATGCCTTTTCCAAGTTTTCCTACGGCCTGCAGATGTTTTGTTATATCCGTGACCCTTGCCCAAACCACGAGATCTCTTGCCAGTTGCAGTGAGACCACGGCATTCACGATGTTTGTGTACTGGATTTACGATCCAGTTAATTCGAGAATCACGACGAATTGCTTTGTGTTGAGGATCAACAAGTATTACTTCATAATACTTGTAAGTTGAATCTTGATTAATCCAGTATGAGTTGAGTACTCTTAAATTGGAGCATCGTCGACCAACACGCTCTTCTGCTGTAGATTTAAGAGAACGTTGATATTTAAGTTGGTTGACACCTTGATTTGTTGGTTTTCCTGCAATATTGTTAGAGGTCCTAGTAATGATTAAACTCTCAGTTTATGTACCATATGTAGCTCCTTTAGGTACTGGGCGCTTTCGGCCTCCACGGCGAACACGAACTCTGTAGATCACGTAACCTTGTTTAGCCTTGTAACCAAGTCGTCGAGCTTTATCTAGGCGAGATGGACGAGAGGCACGATGAATAACATTCAGTTGCCTAAGCTATATTTTCACATTCTTAGCCAGAATTCAATAATTATATGGCATTTAGAATTTAAGTTATATTCCGTTTTTTTGCACTTTAAAATATAAAATAGATGATAATTATCTTTGCCACTTAGAATGGAGTCCAATATTTCTTACCTCCCAGCATCGAACACGTAGAAGGAAACGTAAGACATCTGATTGTTTCTTCTTCTGAAGCTCTTCGACGTATTTAAGGGCTCCCATCTGTTAAGTGGTACAATACGTCAGTAGGTTAAAACATATGATCAAGTAACCAGTTGATGGTAATGAAAAATTGACATATTCTCTGGAAATTGATAAACGACATGTGTTGAACTGACCGTGACTTGGTGAAGAGTCCTTAGGGATTTTGTCGTTCTGATTTGTCTAAAGTTCGTATGTTGTGGACTGTTGATTTGTGATATTATAATTAAGCGAGGCAACATAGAGGCTAGGGTAGGGGGTCCAAATTATCTAGCCAAAAACCCTGCCTGGACTCTGGACTCGTGCCCTTATTCCTATACAGGTCAACTATTATTTTAAATTTATATACTATCATATGGGCATGTTATCGTGGCCAGTTGGTGTAATGGTTAGCACATCGGATTCTGACGATTAGAGATTCTTCCGGGGATGTTGGTTCGATTCCTACACAGGCCTGCCCTTCTGTAAATTTTTTAGTACTGTCGTGACTTATAGAGAGAGTTTCAGATATACTTAAAATTTTGCATTTATCTAGCAAGATTATAAACAGATTCATCACAGCACTCCAGTATAGACAGGAGACCTCCACGGCCACTAATAGTAAAAGATAATTTACTTTCCTTAGATTTTGGGTAGTTAGGTGGCGTCATGATTTGTTCAGCTTCGCAGGACCTTGAAATATCACTTCTTCGAGTAGGACTATTCACATATCAATTGGGACCCACATTTATCACTTTGTCACCATTTTGATATGTGGCACTTTTTCAAATGCTTGAAAATTTATTGGATGGCATAACTTCACCATCCCAATATCAATCTCCTCCCCTGCGCTGTGTCTATGAAAATGATAATGAGAAGATTAACAATCCACATATAAAATATCTACTACACTATCAGAAGTTACAATGCTGCCACAAGGATACTGAAGATATCTCACCTGATGAATCTGCAAAGTCCCAGCGACAAATACCCTAAGAACACATCTCAAATGCGGATATATTTAAGTCGACATGTTCAGTCAATTCAACATCACCAGGTGAAGATGAACTTACTGTTACAATACTCAAAAAAGCTTGGCCTTTTTATTGGCGATCGAACTTCTTGTCTATATAATGGATGTATACAGCTAGGAATACACACCGAGGCATTTAAAAAGGCGAATGTAATTATGCTTCCCAAGCCTGGAAAATGAGATCGTACACCCCCCAGCTCATACAGACCTATATCTCTCCTCTCCTGTTTAGGCAAGGTGCTTGAACGTCTCATAACACGACGAATATCTTACTAGGCCCTCAAGCTCAAGATTGTAGCCCGGAACCAATGTAGCGCCAACAGTAGACGCTACGCTGTTGACCTAACTACTATACTCTATTGTGATCTTTGGAAAGCTTGAGAAAAAAAGAAAGTTGCAGGAACTGTCACAGTTGATGTCAAGGGGGCCTTTGACTGTGTCTCACTTAATCGCTTGCTTTTCAGACTTAGAATTCAGGGATGGCACAAGAATCTTGTAAAGTGGGGTTTCTCCTTTCTTTCTGGACGAATTGTAAGGCTATGTCTTGATGCAGTGTATACGGATCCACTCCCTATCATACATGGCTACTACAAGGCTCACCAGTATCTTCTATCTTATTTCTCTTGTATATGGAACCACTACCTAGGATAACTCATGGATGTTTTGGATACGCATATGAAGCAGCTATTTTGGCGTCGGCAAACTCTTTAGACAAATACCACTCAAATTTGCAAATACAACTGGACAAGTCAGTTTCATGGGGGGCAGAAAATGGAATAAAATTTGGTTATGAGAAGACTGAACTCCAATAGTTTCATCAAAGTGAAAGTATTTTAAGCCATCTGTTAGTATGAGTGATATTACAATTGAATCAAATGCCTACACAAGATGGCTTGGGGTATAATCCGACAGAAAACTTTTGTCCAAAGAGCATGTGCGCCGTGTATGTCGGAGATCAAGGGTAATGACAAATTAAATACGACGATTGAGGAATATTATCCGAGGAATGAACCCTGGTCTACTTAGACATACAGTTTAGGGCTGCGTTTTTTCAACTCTTTTCTACGGAACTGGGACATGATATAACCCAAAAACTTCCGCATGGATAAGAAATCAAGTATAGGCCATAAGAAATCACATAATATCATTTATCTCCACCTAACAGTAATCACCAATCAGGTAGTTAGGGTATCTTTGTACTGAAGTGATCCTCTTAGGGTCTTTCCTAATATATGTTGCTGCTCGAGGCCTAATATAATCTCCTCCAAAGGGAAGATAGAAGTCATAATTAGGGTGTGCCTTTGTACGGCCAGACCACCATAGTTCTTGAACCAACAAAACATCTATTCTTATTCCATATGCACGAGCTAATGCGATGTCCTGTGTGGTTCCCCCTTTTCCAACGTTTATTGACAAGAGATTAAGCGCGTCATGGAGGGGATGGCAACCCTATGGGTTGCCGCTCATAAGCGTAATGCATCGCCTGTTGATTGAACGACAGGAGATGCTTGAGAGTTTTCAAAGTTGGTGTTTTTTTCTGAACATTGACTGCTTCTTATCTCGATGTTTGCATTTTCAGTTAATGCTGCAGTTTCTTCCGTAGTTTCTTCTGCAGCTCTTGCTCTGAGCATGGCTTGGTAATCTCTTTCATCCGCTTGATGGTTACTCTAATCTGTTCCTTGCTGGGTGCACCTAGGCGAGTTGGACAGGCAAGGCAGCTTCTACTGTCCGAGCGATATGGTCCCCCGTAATTTCTGCATTTAGTTGTGGTCATAAATATCTCTTCCGAGTGGTTTTTAGAGCCACAGTTTCTACAAGATGGTATTCTGAAGTAGTTTTTCGTAGGGCAATGGCCGCTTCATCGTTTACAAAAATCGAGAGGTTGTTGTTTTTTAAAGGGCCTGACGATTCCAGATTCGTCGAATACTCTAAGCCCTGCGCGAGGGGCTTTGGAGAAGAATGCCATCTAGGTACGATAAGGTGCTTCAGCATTGTTCCATCCGTATACTTTCAAGTGGGCTGGTCGCACGGAGTAGACTCGCTCAAGTTCGTCAGCAAGCATAGAACTATTTACATATAAATCTCTTTGCTACTTGCGGATGGATGATGGTGGTATTGGGATGATGACTGGCACCCAGTTTGTAGCTGATTCTAGTTTGGCTGCTGATAAAAATAACCTATTTCCTGCATTGGGTATCGCTTCGCATGCTTCTGCACTACTAGGACTTAATACAAACCCGGAGTAAACACAGGCTACAGGCTTGATTCTTCCAATAGGAGATGGAGAGATTAAGAGTTTTCTAACCACCACCTCGCGTATGCCGGCAGGAGAAAGTTTCCGCCATTCATAGTCTTCAGAAAGGCGAATGAAAAGTCTTTTGTCGGAACCTGACGTTGCAGGCTTATCCTTGGCTGACTGCCGCTGAGAAACTTTAGCCATAGAAGCAGCTTGTGTTTTATTGCTTATAACCACTCTTGCCTTCTTCTGGCCATTGAGTGTCACTGTAGCCCAGGTCTTTTCACTTGACTGGGGAATCTTTGGTAATATTACTTCTTGATACTTTTTCCGATTTGGAGCGGGGGCTGCTACCACTACTTTCTTTGTATTTTTAATGTTTTTATTTTTACTACTTAAAATTCCATTACAATTATTTGGATGGGTATGGGATGGAATGTGTGGTTGAGAGGGTGAGGATTCCGCCGCCGCAAAGTTAGCTACTGCTTGTCGGAGATACGCCTTAAAAGCCACAACTTCTTCTATCTCTAGTTCTTCTGTAAAGTTTGCCAGAGTTCTATCTGTGCTACTAATCATAAGTGTACATATCAGAATACATGCGTGCCAAGTGCGTTCACGGCGCTGTCGAGTCGTAATTATCTCAGCAAGTTCCTGTGGGAGGAAAGCATTCGCAATATCACAATTTTCATCACTGCTTTGTGAGTGTCTTTCTAAGATTGTACGCTTTGGATATGCAACAGGCTTGAGGATTTTTCTACTATCTAGTGTCTTTGTTGGTTTCTAGGTTTGACGGTGATAAAGGTAACGCGATGAGTGGAAAGGAAAGATGAATTGGGGGAACAGGGGAATGGGGGGCGGTTGATGGTATGATTCCATCGAAGGAGCTTGAGATTCTCGAGATATTTCCATTGAATCACTCATTCTTATATCATATCCTAAAATTTTAAATTGTTTATTGGATGTGTAATGGGATATTACAAATTTATATGCCCACCAGGACCCTGTTATACGTCTTCCTCACTTCCTGTACGGGTCACGCGTTGTTATAGATATTCTTCATCAATCCATATCTCCACATAGACCTTGCAATTACTGAGCTGAAATCCTCTTAGTCTCCTTGCATAGCTGAGATAGCTAGAAAGTACGGAATCAATCGATCGACCCTAAGCCGGAGGTCGAAAGGCGTGACAGCTACAATCGATGAAGGTATTGAAAAGAGACGATTTCTCAACGATCAACAGGAGCAGCAGCTATTAGAGCATATCAGGTAACTCTCTCAGAAATGCTTTCCACCCACACCTGTAATTTTGGCAAACTTCGCCTCTCAGATAAGGGGCAGACCCCCTAGAAAGAACTGGTGCTACAGATTTGTTTAGAGGCATATAGATTCCGGTTACCTCAAAAAGCTTGATCTAGAGAGACATCAAGCTGACTCTACAGCTTCATATACGCAATAATTCTCTATTATCGAGCAGAAGATCAAGGAATATGAGATCCTACCTGAGAATATATACAACATGGACGAGAAAGGATTTCTCCTTGGTAGGCTTACTAAGGCTAAAAGAGTCTTTCCGAAGGATCTTGGGGCATCTCAGATGCTTCTAGGAGCTGGGTAGGATGGAGTCAGAGAGTGGATTACAGTTGTAGCACCAATCTTTGCAGATAGATCAGTTTTACCTCCTCTTCTGATCTACGACAGTGCATTTGGATCAGTTCAAGACTCCTTGATACAAGACTTCAACTCCAATGAAAACCAGTCTTGGTTAACTGCTTACCGAATGGCTGGACCTCTGATTACATCGGTTTCAAGTGGTTAGAAGGTCTATTCCATAAAGAAACCCAAAGCAAAGCCAGGCGGCGTTGGAGACTTTT